>AWWV01014413.1:0-10006 GCA_001974805.1 Corchorus capsularis
TTTTATTATAATTTTTTTTATTTTTACCATTTTAATTTAAAAAGTAATTATTGATTGACATTTTCTATCTGATAGTTCAATGTATTATGATTACAATTTGTTATTTTCCTAACGTGTAATTATTTTATTTGACTTATAATTATTTTTTTCTTGATAAATACAACTTTGTTGTGGGTTTAAATTTGTTGTTTTATACATTGTTAATATTTTTATTTGTGTGGAATAATTTCTTTTGTTACTTTGATGGTAAAACCCAATGTATATATAAATGGGCTGGTCGGGTTGGATTTGGGTTCAGTTTCAGGTTAAGGAAATTTTGGGTTATACGGGTTCGGTTAATTTTTGGTTTTAGGTTGCGTTGAGTTTGGATCGCTCAAATGTCGGGTCATTTGGATTTAGGTCATTTTTGTTTTGGGTGTTTTTCGGTTTTGGGTCATATGGTTACAATAATTTTGGGTTTGAGCCTCTGGTTTAGCCTCTAATTTTCAGGTTTAGGTCTTTTCGGACTCTGGTCATTTAAATATAATTAATCTCGATTTAGGTAATTTCGGGTTGATCGAGTTCGGGTCATTAATGATTTGGGGTCAAATAATTTCGGTTTCGAATTGAGTGGATTTTTTGGTCGAATCGAGTTGGATCTGGTTCGGTTTCAGGCAATCGAGTCGAATACCCACACTCGAATGAAATTTTGTCATCTCTAATAATATAATTTTTTAGGACAAAATTAGTAGTATGCTTAAGATTTTAATCTTCATATAATTTAAAGTATCATGTGCAACGCACGTGGAAGCGAAGACTAGTTCTTAAAAAATGACACTTATTTTGGACAGAGGGAGTAGTAGATACCAACAACAACTATAGTATTACATTAATATCTTTGGTAAAGTGAGAAGAACCTAATTTCTCTAATCTAAGTTTTATGAATAAATAAAAAAAGGTAGGTATTAGAAAATCAATGATTTGAGTTTTTTCTTATGTAAGATCCAATCTAACTTGATTTTAAATTAGTTAAAATATATAATACTATAGGATAATTCTAAAAAAAACAAATACACTACAAAATTATAGTGGTAATTTTTTTTTTTTTACTTTGAAATTAGAAAAATATAAAATATAAAATGTTTTTTAGAAACGGCCCAACAAGGAGCACAGGAGGCCAAGAGCAATGGGCAACGTTGAGTCATAAACTCAAAACCATTTCATGGGCCTTTCTGGCTTCTGCTAGTGCTAATCTGAACAGAGTTTTTCTTGGGGTGAAGTGAGGTTGGGCGACAAATCTTTCCGAGTAATGACTCTTCTTGACTCCATGAACAGAACAATTTAATACTACTACTACTAGGTTACTCACCTCCTATCCAGTTTCCTTGTTGGAATAAGTGATAAAGACGACGACGATTAGAATATTGCCTTCTTCATCTTTCAAAAACAAAAAAAAATATTGCCTTCTTCAATTTGTAGAATTTCCCAATAAGTAATATACGGAAACTTTGACATTTAACTCTGAAATCATATCAAATCAATGTCAAATCCGTTTAGCATAGCAAGGCAAATGGAGAATATGAAATGACCCTTCAGAACTTGTCACTTACACTCTTTAGACTTTGAATTTCCGGTGAGAAAAGAAAAAAAAAAAAACGGGACTTTGAATTCCATGTTTTCTTCTTGATTTTCTCTCGCTCCTCATTCATCGTAGCGTTTCTTTGGAAGTACGTTTGGAACACAGCCTTTCATCGACTCTTTCCGGCATTCTTCATCAACTGGGTAACTGAACCAAATCCATTTCTCCCCTTGCGTTTTGATTTTCAAAAAAAATTGTTTTGCTTTGAAGTTTGACATACGTTGGTTCTCTCTCTCTCTCTCTCTAATTTACCTTTGATTTTCAATTGTCTCAGAGGAGAGGGCTCGGAGATTGACTCACCATTACCCAAAACTCACAGCCTTTCATCAACTTTTTCCTGCACTCTTCATCAACCGGGTATCTCAACCTAACCCAATTTCGATTTTCCAAAAATGATTTTGTTTTGAACTTTGTTAGGGTTTTTTTTCCCCCTTAATTTATCTTTTGATTTCATTGTTGTCAGAGGAGAGAGCATGGAGTTTGGGTCACCAGTAACCAAAACTCAGAAGCTTTTGAAGGACTTATCAGTGGATAACATAAGCAGGTTACCTGATGAAATTCTGTCACATATATTCTCACATCTATCCACAAAAGAGGTTATTAGAACCAGCATCTTGTCTAAAAGGTGGAAACATGTTTGGACTCTTGCTCCTAATCTTGATTTCAATGACCATTTTGGATTCAGTTCAGTAGATGAGGCTAAATTTAGACTTTTTAAGGACTATGTTGATAATGTTCTGTTTCATCATGGTGGATTAGATATCAAGAATTTTTTCCTTCAATGTGCTACTTCCCCCCATTTATATGCTTGGATTAGTGCAGTTTTGAGTTCTAATGTTGAAGAGCTAACCATCAAATCTTCCTTAATTGGCACTTTCAAGGAGTTGCCTTGGAACCTCTTCACATGCAAAACTTTGGTATCTTTGAGAATTGATGGAGGGTTTGTTTTAAACCTCCCTTATTATGTATGTTTTCCATGTCTCAAGAAACTCCATCTCGATTCTCTTATTTATGTTGATGATTCCTCAATGCAAAGGCTGTTTTCTAGCTGCCTTGTTCTTGAAGAGTTGTATCTCAGGAGGGTGAGAGGAGATTGTGTGGTGATTGCAAATATCTTGATACCTTCATTGAAAAGACTGTATCTTTTTGTTCCCACTCTAGAACTCTTAGCAAATCATGATTATAAGACAAATATCGATGCCCCTTATCTTGAACTTCTTCAAATTAGTGATTCTGCATCCAAAAATTATTCAGTTAATTTCTCAGCATCCCTAGTTGAAGCACAGATTCTTGGTAGATGCCCATTTCTGCTGGAGGGAATTTCTAATGTCCAGGTTTTAACACTGTCTGGCGAAACAATGGAGGTATGCCTGTGTGGCTGTGTCCCCTTATCTTGAATATTTTTTCTTTCTTTTTCTAGGTTTCATATGTTTAATCTATGCTGGTTTTTTCCTTGATGTAGAATTGGCACTCCTCACTCAATTCCAAATGGCCTACATTTCATAACCTCTTCCATTTGGAGCTAGGTCTTAGCCATCTTGATGGCTGGGGATTGCTGTCACGTTTACTAAACAGCTCGCCTAACTTGGAAACTCTTGTGTTTAGCGAGGCAAGTTTACAAAACATGACATATAATGAGTAAAGCCTAAAAATCATTTTGATTAATGGTTGTCTTAAGGTTTTATTATTGTATGCCTAACTCAGGGACTTGTTGAACCTAGAGGATATGGCGATTATTCATATGGCTTTTATTGGATTCCACCTGATAGTGTACCCTTGTGTTTACTTGAGTGCTTGGAAGCAATTGAAATTCACAACTTTGCTGATAGACGATGTGAGATTTTTCTTGTAAAGTATATGTTGTTGCATGCTGAAGTGCTGGAAGAGTTGAGGATTCATTGGCGGAGTGATTTGAAGTGCAGCAAAAAAACTCAGCTTGTGTCTTCAATTCAGCAAGAAATACTCGACATCCCACGCTGTTTTGAAGGTTGCGAAATCAAGTTCATATGAAGTTAAGTTACTAACTATTTGTGCTGTCTTTTGGAAGGATGTCTGTTTTGTTGGAAATTCAACTTACTTACCGGTGTATCATGGTTCAAACTTCAAACCCTTCCCTTCTGTTTAACACTTGTGGCTAATTTTCAATTTGCCACCATATGCCCATATATTAGTACTTTTCATATAAAGGGACAATTTGTTCGACATTTTGAATGAATGCCAATTGCCAACCAAGTTGGATGTTTAATACAGTTTCTACTCTGCACTCCTTACCATGGGCATGTGTTGATCTCATCCATATGTAATTGCAAAATTGAGAATGTTGAGGAGGATTCAACAGTTCAGATTTTCCAATTCATAAAATTTCTAATATTCTTGCCTCCTTGGTCATTGAATTGTGTTGGGTTATTGACTTATTGTTGTTGAAGGAGGCAGCTATTTATGTGGTGAGTACGAGGAGCATATATAGAAGAAGCCATTAATATTTTCCGAGGTCAGTTTCAAATTAGTATCAGCTTTGTTTAGTTTAGTATACTAAAAAAAAAGAACCAATAGAATTGAGATCTATTGAGCAAAGCTATTTACAAATTAGTACATTGAAACTTGAGATCTTTAAAAGAAAAAAAATAGAAATGGCCCAACAAGCACATGAGGCCCACGAATAATGGGCAACGTCAAGTCAAATTCGTAGATTTCATGGGCCACTCTGCAACTGCTAATCCAAACAGAGGGTTTGTTTTTGGCGCGAAAACTTTCCAAGTCATGAACAATTGAACATATACTACCATTTAATAATGATTTAATAGGAAATTGAACCAACTTTCCAGTTTCCCGGTTGAGATTGGTGATAAGAGCGGGCGGAAAAGTTGGGATGTAAATAAGTTTGAAGTCAAATCAAATTAATGTCAAAAAATTCGTTCAATTCCAAGGCAAATGGAGATATACTAATTAAATACTTGTCCTCCTCCTACATTCTAGTGTTTCCTTAAGGCACCATGTCTGGAACACCGCCTTTCATCGACTTTTTCCGGCGGTCTTCATCAACCGGGTAATTGAACCAAACCCAGTTTTCCCATTGTTATTTGAATATCAAGAAATGATTTTGTTTTGAGTTTTGTTGTGGGGGGGTTTTTTTGTTTTCTAAATTTTCCCCCAATTATTTTGATTTCATTTTTGTCAGAGGAGATAGCATGGAGTGTGTGTCACCAGAACCCAAAACTGAGAAGCCTTTGAAGGACCCGCGACCTTTCATCGACTTTTTCCAGCTCTCTGCACCAACCAGGTATCTGAAGCAAACCCAATGTTTTGATTTTTCATTAATGATTTTGTTTTGAGTTTTGCTGTAGGTTGTTTTTTTTTTTTTTCCCCTCTAATTTTATCTTTGATTTGTTGTTCTCACTTTTCAGAGGAGAGAGCATGGAGCCTGGGTCACCCGTACCCGAAACTCAGTTGCTTTTGAAGGACTCACGGCCTTTCATCGACTTTTTCCGGCAGTCTTCATCAACCAAGTAACTGAACCAAACCCAGTCTCCCATTGCGTTTGATCTTCAATATTTTTTTTTGGTTTTGAATTTTGTTGTGTGTGTTTGAATTTTTGTTTGTTTGATTTTTTTTTTTTTTTTTTTTCAAATTTATCTTTGATTTCATTGTTGTCAGGGGAGAGAGCGTGGAGTTTCGGTCAGCAGTACCCAAAACTCATAAGCTATTGAAGGGGTCACAGCATTTCATCGACCGGCGTTCTGCATCAACCAGGTAACCGAACCAAACCTAGTTCTAATCTCCCTTTCCTTTTTGATTTTTAAGAAATGATTTTGTTTTGAGATTTGTTGATTTCATTGTTATCAGAGGAAAGAGCTTGAAATCAGTGCCCAAAACTAGGAAGCTTTTGAAAGACCCAGTGGACAGAATAAGCAAGTTACCAGATGAAATTCTCTCCCATATACTCTCATTTCTACACACTAAAGCCGTTGTTAAAACCAGCATTTTGTCTAAAAGGTGGAAACACGTTTGGACTCTTGCTCCTAATCTTGATTTCAGTGATCCTTTTGAATCAAATGCTCAAGTAGACGCGGCTAATTATAGCCTCTTTAAGGATTATGTTGATAGTGTTCTGTTTCATCATGGTGGGATGAATATCAAGAAATGTTTCCTGGGTTGTGCTACTAAACATTCTTCTCCACATATATGTGCTTGGGTTTGTGCTGTTTTGAGTTGTAATGTGGAAGAGTTAACCATCAGCCCTTCCTCCTTTTGGACCCAATATTCCACCTACTCAACCATCCACTCTTCCTCCTTTGTCATCAAGGAGTTGCCTTGGAATCTCTTCACCTGCAAAACTTTGGTCTCATTGAGAATTGATGGGGAGTTTATTTTAAATGTCCCTTATTATGTATGTTTTCCATCTCTCAAGAAACTCCATCTTGATTCTCTTATTTATGTTGATGATTCCTCAATGCAAAGGCTGTTTGCTGGCTGCCTTGTTCTTCAAGTGTTGAATCTTAAGAGGGTAAGAGGAGACTGTGTGTTGATTGCCAACATTTTGATACCTTCATTGAAAAGACTATATCTTGATGTTCCCGATCTAGAGGACATACCAGATCATGAGTACAAGACAAATATCAATGCCCCTAATCTTGAATTTCTTCGTATTACTGATTCTGCATCCAAAGATTATTCAGTAAATTTCTCAGCATCCCTAGTTGAAGTAAGGATTCATGGTACATGCCCATTTCTGCTAGGGGGAATTTCTAATGTTAAGATTTTAACACTGTCTGGCCAAGCATTGGAGGTATTCCCATTGCCCCTTATCTTGATTATTAATCTTTCTTTCTTTTTCATATGTTTAATCTATATTGCTTTTCTCCTTGGTGTAGAATTGGCACTCCTCTCCCACTACTATCAAATGGCCTACATTTCCGAACCTCATCTTTTTGGAGCTAGGTGTTAGCTATATTGATGGCTGGGGATTGTTGTCACATTTACTAAGCAATTCGCCCAACTTGGAAACACTTATCTTTAGCGAGGCAAGTTTCCTAAACATGATTGATAATGAGCAAGCTTTAAAATCTTTTTGAGTCATGGATGGCTGATATTTTCTTAAAAAATTCTTTTTCATATTCCTACTCAGGGACTTATGGAACTTAACGAATTTGATGGTGGTTTTTATGGCTTCAAATGGACTCCACCTGATAGTGTACCCGAGTGTTTACTCTCCAGCTTGCAAACTATCGAAATTCATGAATTTGTTGGTAGAAAATGTGAGATTTTTCTTGTAAGGTATTTGTTGGAGCAAGCTCAAGTTCTTCAAGAGATGACCATTCATTGGCGGAGAATTTTCGGCCCTTCCGGCTGGAGGACAAAACCTAAGCCTTCAGTTCGGCGTGAAATACTTGCCATCTCAAGGGGTTCTGAAGATTGCGAGATCGAGTTCATATCATGAAGTTATGAACAATTTGTTCTGTCTTTTGGAAGATTGTCTGTTTTGTTGGAAGTTCAACTTACCAGGTGCATCAATACCCTTTTTGTTTAACATTTGTGGCTAATTTTGCATGTTAATTGTACCAAGCACCTATGCAAAAACTTTCCAATATGCTATGTGCCCATATATATTAATATCAGTCTAGATTGTTTTATTTTGAGATTATTCTTAGTTGACTTTGCTCTGAGTTCCTTTATTAGGCTTAAAATGGAGATTTTTTTGGCATTTCGCTGGTAATCCATGTTCTGATCTTATAGGTATATATGTTGGAAGTTTGAATTTGATTTTGACAAAGAAATTTGTCTTAAGTTGATGATGATATACTTTCTATCTCAAGTTGTACAGATTGTGTTAATATGAAGTGACAATTTGTTTGATATATTGAATGAATGCTAGCCAAGTAGGATGTTCAACTCATCTTCAATCCGAACACTTGGGTTTCCAATTCTAATGTTGTTGGTCATTGCATTGTGTTGGGTTATTGGCTTATTGCAGTTGCAGGAGGCAGCTATGTTTGTTATTTCTGCACCTTTTTAGCAGATACTTGCTTTCCATTTCCTTCAAACTAATTGGGTTTAACTTTCACAACAAAAATCTGTCAATCAAGTTCATAATCAGACTCCAAATCTAGAATACCTTAACCCTTATATGAGATGGGGATTTTAGAAATGGCAAGTCTGATAATGATTTGTCATATGAACAATTTTCTTGTAGCTATGAAAAGTATATTTTTGTTACCAGGCATGTTCATTTAAAGGTGGTAACAATCTTTATATTCTGAACTAAGGGAATTCAGTATCAAAGAGGATAACTTGCATTTTGAATCCTCTTTTAAATATCAAGAAATGTTTTCTTTTGTATGTGCTACTATGTATTTTTCTCCACACACACACACACACACATATGCTTGGACTTGTGCAGTTTTGAAGTGTGATGTTGAAGAATTGATCATCAAAATCTACCGCCTTTGACATCAAGGAGTTGGCTTGGGAGTTGGGACCTTTTAACCTTCAAAATATTGGTGTCTGTTTTATTTGCTACTAAACATATCATCAAGTTATGACTTATGAACAATTTGTGCTGTCTTAATATACTTTCTTCGGTTTCCAAGTCCATGAAAAAAAAAAAAAAAAATTGCTACCTAGCCATGGAGGCTAGGTTTTGTGTCTAAGTCCAACTTAGTTCATTTATTTGGTTCCAATCCAATTAGGAAGGTTTGGTCAAGGTACGGTCCTGTCCAAGAGTCAATGTTTTGAAGTCCAGTCCAATTGTCAAGTGGTTTATGCCGCTCAAGTCAGATCACACTTGAGGGCAGTAGTAAGAGTAAAGTAGCTTATTATAAAGCAGTAAAACGGATATTATTTTTTCCATGTGGGATCTGATGCAAAGCTGCTTCTCAGAAGATTGAAGCCTTCCTCTTCTTCTCGAATAGCAGGGGATCAGCCACCAAATCCCATTAGCATATCCCCTTGATTGACTGCATATTAACAATGTATTTGCCTCATTTGAAGCTTCCCTGTGATCCAATTTGCAGGAATTAATTTGCATTTGCTGTAGCTGATTTCCATCTCTTTGGGCCATGAGTTTTAATGACTTGAGCTAGCTTTTGATCTTCTTCAGCTGCGGAAGCTCCTCTGTTCACTTCTTTCCTGGTGCAATTCTTAATACTCACAATCATCAGTTTGTACAGCATAACTGGCCAATCAGTATCCATAAAAAGGATTAGAGATAGAAATTGCACATGTCGACATTTGATATAAATACCTCCTGGATGATACTAAAAGCATCCTTCACTGACAGTGCTATGATTCCAGGGGACCTCTGATCACCCTGCCATTTCAGGCATTTTCAGCAATCAACCATACAAAATTATCTACTTACACAGCTCATCAATACAGGAAATTTTGTTAATCTCTGTCACAAAAAACTAAGCAATATGCCGCTTAAGATTCACAGTCTAAAAAGTCTAAGAAATTACTATTGGAAGTTGAATACCCTATATATGTCTATGATTCATTTCTTCTCCTAGTCATCATCTCTCCTTCTTCCTGATCCAACAATCTGCCGCTTTCCTCATCATTGTCACCCTCCTCTGAGCTTCAACCTCTCTAAGCCCTCTCAACTTGCAGTGATTATAATAACCTATGCAAAAGATTTCCAGGATGCTATGTTCTGTATTTCAGCCTATATAGCTGTGCTAGGTCTGTGCCCGTTTCGCGGTTGATAATAGTATGATGATAAATGGAAGCTTAATTATCAAGATTAGATGTGTGTATAAGCTACGCAAAAAGAGGAATATGATTAACTTATCTGCTATTACATACTCGGTCAATGGTTTTCCTAATTCATGTCTTGAGATAAATGTGAATGAAAAACAATAATAATAAATTCAGTAATGTTTAGCTGCATCATACCTTGAAGAGTTTATATGGAATCTGATGGCTGCTGGCATATAAATGACATTTTTTGATTTATCAATCTTTTTCTTCAAAGGCTTTTTCCTTTAATTTACTCCATCAATTTCTTCAATTCAAGTAAACTTTAAAGGCAGCGGAAGATCATATTTGGTATCCAGTAATCTTACAGGGGGAGACCCAAAATTCAACCAATCTTGGAATGGAGGCCTTGTTTTATTTTCCCTCTTTTTTCCGTAAGCCCATATACATAGTGTTAATTTTGAATTTTGAATCAGCTAAATTGACCAAGTCAAGTCGCGCGCAAAGCAAACTAGCCGTTGGAAGCGTTACAAAGTTCAAACGGGCGGGTACGCTCCTATCTTTGTTTTCTATATAAACCCACACAGCACCGCCTCTCATCTTATTTCTCTTTTTTGCTTCTTCAGTTCCAAAATTCCTCTGATTTCTTTTCTCTCCAACAATCCTCTGCATCTTCCAAGAAAGCCAGAATTTTTG
>AWWV01014414.1:0-45531 GCA_001974805.1 Corchorus capsularis
ACAACATCTTTCCACTTCTCTTGTCCTTTGCTAGACACGACAAGCCTGATCCCTTTTCTGACTCTTAGCATTTTACAAGACACAAGACCCAACCCTACAATTGGTTGGGATTTCAGGCTAGCAGTTTAGAATTAGATTATGTTTTTTTCTTTGTAAATTTTGTTTCTCTTTTGTATTTCTTTCTCTGCAAACTTTTGTTTGTAACATACTCTGTTAGCTATTACAGATTCTGTTTCTCATCAATTTTCCTCCAGAGATTATTGGAGTTCAATTATTATATAATACAATACATCTTTTGTTTTGTCCTAACTTGGGATTTGATTGCTTTAAATATATTTCTTTCTTTTAATTGTATAATCCTCTGTTTTCTGTAATTTTGTGCAGCATATACTTGTATACTACAGAAAACTTAATACACCTTGGAGACTTGAAATAAAAATCTGTTTTTTATTTGTATCCCTCTGAATTAAAAAGACCCTTTTAATCTTAATGCCAGTTTCTTTAGTTATTCCATATCATAACAACATAGGGAAAACGAAATTAATGCCTTCTATCAAGTAACCATAATCACAATACAACATGAGCTATGGAGCTTTTACAACTCGAAATGAAGACAAAAAGCAATCAATCTGCAACAATTAATGTCAACTGAAACAAACCTTATACACAATATTCCTCAACCAACAAAGCAGCCTAGGTTCACTCTTGTACAGTGTTGTATCAATCAAATCAGATAATAAGAATTAAGAAACTGCTTTCTTCTTTAGTTCTTTTTCTTTACAGTATTTCTTCCAACAATGACATTCTATATTTTTTTGCGTCTCCAGATACGATCCTGTTTTATGCATCCATCCGGATCACACATCGAAGACTATCTCCACGGAGCATGTACTCAAAGGCCTTGTTGATTTCTGAAAAGGGAACTTCATGGGTTGATGAATTTCTCCAATTCTAGCTCCTGTTCCATATTTCAAATAATATTATAGTGTGTAACCATAAAAGAATGCCAAGCAACTAGTAACACAACCATAAAAGATTTATTTAGTTGTATAATTAATAGCAGCAAAAACATGTGTTGTATAATCCAAATGCAAGTTTTACCTTGTTCATGTACTTTTCCACCACCAGAGGAAGGTCAGAGCGTGGTTTGTAGTTTCCAAACAAGGTACCCTTAAGCGTTCTCTCATTCAAGACATTCGTTGGATGTGTTTTGAATGCGTCATCTTTGTTTGGCACGCCAACAGGTACTGCAACACCCCATCCCTGCAAAAGAAACATTCAATAAGACATTCTAAGTATGAACTTAGTTGATTTTGATTTTCTTTGAAATATCACAATAGTTGCAGCTTTAAGGAAATTACATCATGAACACACTCGTATGCAGCTATCATGGCATTGATGCTTCCCGTGCATTCCACACTTCGATCAACTCCGCCATCAGTCATTTCAGAAAGCACATGTAATTGCTTTCCTCAGACTTGCAATGCCGGCACTCCTTACACTCTCCAGTGAATACAGGAAGGACATGGTCACCAGCTTTTAGGTCCATAACACCCTCACCAACACTTTCAACAATCCTGCATTCCAGAAGAAATTATTATGGCATACATGAGTCTCAATTTGAAAGAAAAGAGAGAAAAACTGACAACTTCAATGACTAAAGATAGATAAGTACTTACCCTCTTGCTTCATGACCAAATATGCGAGGGAACAATGGCGTTTGCCCCTGCAGATTTAGAGTTTTTTTGCCAGATGGAGATGAGTCAATATTTGGAGCTAACTAGTTTTGTATTTAGATGTAAGAATAGTTAAGTTAACTAAAACCAACTATGTAATTACCTTAGCTTCCCAGAAGTAAACATCAGTATGGCAGAGGGAAGTGAAGAGAATCTTCAAGCGAACCTCCATTGCTTGTGGAGGTGCCACCTCCGCTTCTTCAATCACCAACGGCTTTCCAGCTTCCCATGCCACCGCAGCTGAAGTGTATAGGCCATCCCAATTAGATCAGCATTCCCAGACATTTATGATAAATCATATATTTGTATACTAATTTGTATTCGTATAAAAGAGATAGATTACAACTAATGCAACGAGAAAAGAAGAGAAAAGAATGTCAATATTCTTGTCAATGTGACCAATTCAAGTATCAGCCTGTAAACACCTAGCAGATTAAACAATTTCAAAATCCCACATCAAGTAATCTAAAAGAAGAGATATTAGGAATTGGCTATATAAAGAGAGCCTAACTATTAAACAAATCATACCTTTCTCGGCCTTTTGGCTAAGATCAAGTGTAGTATCTGTTCTTATCAGTTTAATATCTGATAATGGGAACCTACGGGTTCCCGGCGGGTGAGCCTATAGGTCTACCTATATGTTTGCCCGCCCAGAGGTCCCATTACTTAGTTGCTTGCTACTTAGGTGTTCCTTCTGTGTTGCCCTTGCTTTGCACTACGGCAAGAGCTTAGCACACCCACCAATATAGTGAAAGTTTATGATTAATAACAAGCAACACATTCAAATTGTGGAAAATCAATGATTCACTACATTTTCAGGGTAAATTGAAAACACATTGGGACTAAAATAGTTAACCCATTAATAACTCTCTGCCGAAAATCCAGGAGTTCCCAAATAAATTTCGAAAACTCCAGAAGAAAACTATGAAACTAAGAGCAAACAAAGGGTCAGAATGGTATTTATGATTAATTACAAGTAACACATTGAAAAAAAAACAGCAAAACAAATGTAAATGTTCTTGTTGAATTAACCAAATTTTAGGTTTTATGAAAGTCAATTGAGGAAGATCAATTATTCAGGGTTTACAAATTTTATTCCAGTTTTCAGGGAACTTGAAAACGCGCAGAGGCTATAAAAAAGTTAACCCATTGCCCAAACCCACCCAAAACCCAGGAATCCATAATCAAAACCCAAATAAATTCAAAAGAAAGAAATATAAGTAGTAATGAAGAATGCTGATGTTTTTCTTCAAAGGCTTTTTCCTTTAATTTACTCCATCAATTTCTTCAAGTAAACTTTAAAGGCAGGGGAAGATTACATTTGGTATCCAGTAATCTTACAGGGCCGCGCAAGCATGTTAACAAAGCTGAGAAGTCTTACCAGCTTGATAAAGACTTCATCATTGCTCTTCTTATTTGAAAGTTGTTGCATGGACTCAAACTCTTTGGTATCAACTTTCCTTTCTTCAGTCTTAAGGGCAAGCAAAGCTTTCCTCTTCTCTCTTCTCCTCAAGAATCTTCTCATATTCGTCTAAAGTCATCTCCTATTTTAGACAGAAGAAAAGGAAAGCATTTATACTTACTAAACCGGGAAAACCAAAACTATGCTTTGATAATTTGATCATCCTAAAGTTGATTCCATTAACAAAGAGTAAACAAAGCCAGTTCCACCATTCAGAAATACCAAAGATGAATTTTACCTAATATTTCATAAACAACATACCAAGAGATCATTGCACTCCACGTAACATGATTCTTCTCCGGCATCGCCAAAAACAACTCCTTTGCTTTCCACATTACGCCCTTTTGAGCAAAACCTGAGATCATTGTATTCCAACTTCCAAGAAGCAGTAGCCCTAAAGGGCATCGTCTTTCTCAGGAATAATGTTACAAGAGACAGCGTCTTTCTCAGGAATTCTATCAAACAGTTGGTGGGCTTCCGGGGTTTTTCGAATACCCCGCCAGAATTGAGTTCCAACTTCCAAGTAACTGTGGTTCTAACAGTTACTTGAATACAACTAGTGATAATCTTATTTGAAGAAACAATATCATTGTGGGTATGCTGATCGAAAGGTGGAGATTTGCTTGTTGATGGTGAACGGGAAGGGAAATTGGCGGGAACAGCTTCGTGGTTGGGATTGGCATTTGGGTTTTGGATTGCGAAAGAAGAGAGATGGGCTAAGTGTTTTGTAGACATATAAATGACATGCTTTGATTTATTTGTATCCTTACAAATTAACCAATCTTGGAGGCCTTGTTTTATTTTCTCTATTTTTCCTTAAGCCCATTTATTTTGAATTTTGATTTTTGAATCAGCTTTGACCAAGTCGCGCGCAACGCAAACTAGCCGTTGGGAGAGTTATTTATTACATTCGACTTCAAAGTTCAAACGCGCGGGTTTTACGCTCCTTAGTACTCCAACTCCAACTTTGTTTTCTATATAAACCCCACACACAGCACCGCCTCTCTTTATTTCTCCTTTTGCTTCTTCTTCAATTCCAACGCTCAAAAATTCCTCTGATTTCTTCTCTCCAACAATCTCAAATCATCCAAGAAAGCCAGAAATATTTTTGACGCAAAATCCCAAGAAACCCACCCCATAATCAAACCTCAATTTCCGGTTGAATTGGTGAGATGGGTGAGGAAGTCACACCATCTTCATCTTGTGAAAACCCTAAACCTGTTCCAATTCTTCAGAACGTGGTTTCCACGGTGAACTTGGGGTGTCCCCTGGATCTCGAGGTAATCGCTCTTCAAACGCGTAAGTCAGAGTACGACCCTAAGAGGCGTGCGGTGGTCATGAGAATCCGGGAACCCAAAACCACCGCCTTCTTGTTTGCCTCCGGCAAGATGGTTTGTACCGGCGCCAGATCTGTGGAAGACTCCAAACGTGCGGCCAGGAAGTATGCCAGAATCGTCCAGATACTGGGTTTTGACGTTGAGTTCAAAGATTTCAAGATTCGGGACAGGGTTGCTTCCGCTGCTGCGCTTCCTTCCCCTGTCCAACTTTCCCAAAATTTTTCCAGGATTGATCTATCGGATTCGGATTCGGATGAGACGACCCTCTGGGAAGCTTGTGATCACATGAGCCAAAGTTAGGCAAGAAATTGACCAAGCTTTTCACGACATCTTTCCACTTCTCATGTCCTTTGCTAGACACAACAACCCTGATCCCTTTTCTGACTCTTGAATTTTACGAGACAAAACCCTAAACTTGGTTGGGATTTTAGCAGTTTAGACTTTAGATATGCTTTTTTCATTGTAAATTTTGTTGCTCTTTTTTTACTTCTTTTTCTGCAATTTTTGGCAACATTCTCTTAGCTATTACCCTGTTAGCTATTACAGGTTCTGTTTCTCATCAATTTTCCTCCAGAGATTATTGGAGTTCAATTTTTATTATATAATACATCTTTTATTTTGTCCTAATTAACTTGGGATTTGATTGCTTTAAATATATTTCTTTCTTTTAGGTTGTGTTTGGTTCGTGGAATGTAGTGGGAAAGTGTGATAAGTTAGGTAGAGGGAATAACATTCCCATGTTTGGTTGGTGGAATCTAATTTTAGGTGGGAATGTCATTCCCATCACTTTCCCATTCAAATGGGAAAGTAGTGGGAATGACATTCCCACCAAAAAGGGTGGGAAAGTTAACTTTCCCAAGAAAGTGTTACTCTTTTTCCCTTGTCTTTCTCTTATAATCTTAAAATGTAATAACTTTCCCATGTTAACCAAATATGGTAATCTTATTCCCATAAAAATAAAAAATTATATTTTCCCACTAAAATAACATTCCTAGGAAAGTAGTGTGAATGACATTACCATGTGATACCTAAGATACCACGAACCAAACCTTAATTGTATAATCCTCTTGCTCTACACAAATTGTTTTCTGCAATTTTTTGTATACTACAGAAAACTTAATACACCATGGACTTGAAAAAAAAACTGTTTTTTATTTGTATCCTCTGAATTGATAAGACCCTTTTAATCTTAATGCCAGTTTCTTTGGTTATTCCATATATCAAGGTATCATAATATTGGAGAGGATTGCATCTTTTCTATTCATATTTGTATGATAAAAGAATTGTAAATAACACAAAATAGAGAACACTTCATGCTCTTCAAATCAATTAACATTAGTAGCACAAAATTTACAAGCTTTTGCCTATTTTTCCATACAAAAGAAGCATCAAAAACATTAAATCCGCACTCTTTTCCTCTCAGCTTCTGTCAATTAACCTGCAAGTATTTTAGCCATAGAAACTTAAAATCCAGGCAAGAATGAGAAATCTGCTACACCTTTTGTAAGGCCTTCGATGCTGTTAAGCAAGGAAAGCCTGTTCTTTCTAATATTTTCGTCTTCCTGCACATACACGGGATCAAATACAACATTAGTGAATCATTTTAGATAGATTGAGATGGAGCATAGATCCTTTACAACTCGAAATGAAGACAAAAACCAATCAATCTGCAACAATTAATGTCAACTGAAACAAACCTTATACACAATATTCCTCAGCTAACAAAGCAGCTATGTAAAAAGTTTCAAGCAGCCCTTGGTAGTAACAATCTGTTCACTCTTGGGCCTCTTGGCATCTTTTAAGCAGCCCTTCAATTATTCCATAATATATTGACTAGACTTTTGATTCAAGCTGAACTTAAACTTTTGGTAAGATGAGAATTGGCAAGAGCCAAGTCGAGATCCCTGGTACATAAAGTGTAAAGTCCATTATTTCGTTCATAATCATCGATAATCAAGGATCTTAAATCATTCTATAACTTGCTCCAAAACTGAATTCAAGAGGAGGGGCATGGGAATAGCAAAAGAAGAATAGCCACTGGGAATACCAATGGAAGATATTTGGAATTGGCACTTCCCAATCGGCACTCTTAGCCCTACCTAGCAAGTAAAATTCGTAAAGCGTTTATAATTCTTGGCAAGCCTGCTGTCTGTAATTTGGAAGCACCGCTCATTGTCTGCATCAAATGAAACATTACCAGCAAATGTTCCTGCACATTGATGAGAAGAGAAAATTTGTTAGGCATGAAGAGGGTAACGAATAATGAAAATATCCAATGTCATGACAAAAACAAGTAATGAAGACTAACAACCACTTAGGATAATATTATGTAATCGTAACTTTCTTTTGCTGGATTTTACATCTCAAGGAAAAGCCAAAGAAACAGATGAAGAAGAAAGAATACACCAACATACTTAAACAAAAATAGCAAACCTTTTTATTTATGTATACTTTGAAACATAAGCATCCTTTTATTGAGTTATGTACAGTGTTGTATCAATCAAATCAGATAATAAGAAACTCTTTCTTCTTTAGTTCTTTTTCTTTACAATATTTCTTCCAACAATGACATTCTATATTTTTTTGCGTCTCCAGATACGATCCTTTTTATGCATCCACCCGGATCACACATCGAAGACTATCTCCACGGAGCATGTACTCAAAGGCCTTGTTGATTTCTGAAAATGGGAACTTCATGGGTGATGAATTTCTCCAATTTAGCTCCTGTTCCATATTTCAATTAGTATAGGGACTATAAGTAATGCGAAAACAAAGAATGCCAAGCAACTAGTAACACAACCATAAAAGATTTATTTAGTTGTATAATTACAGCAAAACATGTGGTGTATGATCCAAAAGCAAGTTACCCTGAGAATGCAAAATAGTGACAAGAGGTTTGAAGTTGAGAGGCAGCACAAATTGGAATAACAATGTGATACACAGGAGAGAAGGGAAAACACTCACCGCAGGCGCAAGGCCAAATATTGCTACTGTTGAAACTTTCCCAGGCTTTGCAACATTCAATGTGGCTCTGAGACCTGAAAATTGGAATTGTGAATTCCATTTACCAAACAAGAGGATATTAAGAAAATTAAAAGAAGAAAGGGAGGAAATTTAACCAACCTGTAGAGATTCCACAACTCAGAAGGGTTAATCAAGGTTCGCTGAAGGTTGAAGTTCCGACAAAATGGTAGATGGGCTGTCCATTGATTGAGAACCTTGATTTTCCATCAATTCATTAAGCATCACCCCTCTGTTGGTATTGATCCTTAGGAAATCGCACATGTTGCTTTCCTCAGACTTGCAATGCCGGCACTCCTTACACTCTCCAGTGAATACAGGAAGGACATGGTCACCTGGTTTTAGGTCCATAACACCCTCACCAACACTTTCAACAATCCTGCATTGCAGAATTTATAGCATAGATAAGTCTCAATATGAAAGAAAAGAGAGAAAAACTGACAACTTCAATGACTAAAGATGGTTAAGTACTTACCCTCCTGCTTCATGACCAAATATGCGAGGGAACAATGGCGTTTGCCCCTGCAGATTTTAGAGTTTTTTTGTCAGATGGAGATGTGTCAATATTTGGAGCTAACTAGTTCCGTATTTAAATGTAGGAATAGTTAAGTGAACAAATACCAACCATGTGATTACCTTGGCTTCCCAGAAGTAAACATCAGTATGGCAGAGGGAAGTGAAGAGAATCTTCAAGCGAACCTCCATTGCTTGTGGAGGTGCCACCTCCACTTCTTCAATCACCAATGGCTTTCCTGCTTCCCATGCCACCGCAGCTGTAGTGTATATGCCATCCCAATTAGATCAGCATTCCCCAGGTAAAAATACCATATAGACATTTATGAAAAATCATATAATTGTGTACTAATTTTTATTGGTATAAAAGAAATAGATTGCAACTAATGCAATGAGAAAAGAATGTCAATATTCTTGTCAATTTGACAATTCAAGTATCAGCCTGTAAACACCTAGCAGATTAAACAATTTTTAAATCCCACATCCGATAATCTAAAAGAAGAGATATTAGGAATGGGCTATATAAACAGAGCCTAACTATCAAACAAATCATACATTTCTCGGCCTTTTAGCTAAGATCAAGTGTAGTATCTGTTCTTATCAGTTTAATATCTGATAACGGGAACCTACGGGTTCTCGGCGGGTGAGACTATACGTCTACCTATAAGTTTGCCCGCCCAGATGTTAAATATTTTCAAAGGGGAAGGACTCATTATTTAGTAGCTTGCTACTTGGGGGTTCCTTCTGTGTTGCCCTTGCTTTGCACTATTGCAAGAGCTTAGCACACCCACCAATATAGTGAAAGTTTATGATTAATTACAATCAACACATTGAAACAGAAAGCAGAAAAATGTAAATGTTATTATAGTTTAATAATTTGCCATATTTGTGGAAAATCAATCGATTCAGGGGAACTTGAAAACACATTGGGACTAAAAAAGTTAACCCGAAAATCCAGGAGTTCCCAAATAAATTTGGAAAAGTCCAGAAGAAAACTAAGACATGCTTATTATGACCCGCCTCTGTGTCATTACAGACCACAGCTTAATTGGCTCTCTGAAATCTGTCCTTGTTGCCTTAGGAGGCCTAGGCCAAACCAGAGCTCTGGTTACCGACTTTTTCTCTACGCAAGCTTTTGACATCTGCAATGAATTGTCCATTCCTGATCAAGTGGATCAAATATTGCTATGTGAATAATACATTAAAACCATATTATCCGTCTCTTTTGGGTTAAACTAATGACCTTTAATTGTAAAAAATATATATACAATCAAATTTTCAAAAATATGTTTGAAAAGTTTAAGACTTAACTTAATCAAAACATAATTTTTTTAAAATTTATTTTTATATAATTTTTTTATAATTAAAGGTCAAAGTTAGGAAACTTTGACCCAAATGGGACAGGTAATATGGGACTAAGGGAGTATCATTTATCTTTGTAATCCAAAAAGTAGAACATAAAATAGACTATTGAATGAAATATATATAGTGACAAGAAAATGAAGGAAGATACAAACCGAAATTAGTCTACTGCACCAAGTAAAAGGCGTTTGAATGAAGGGAATGGAAACAGTAAGCGCCCAACGCCATATACGGTGCATTTCTCTGCTTGCCGGATCAGATGATCCGCTAAGCACCTTATAGAGAGCACCGGCTAGTGTGTTTATGGTAGATGCTGTTGGCTGCAATAAGAACAAGTCCATAAAATTATGTTGAAATTGCTCAAATATGATCAAGTACTAATAATTAAGATAAGATATTGCTTGATTATGTGCAAGATAGAGTTATATTTTGCTTTACCTTACGTAGAGTGTAGAAAGATTCTAGATAAGTACACAAGGCAGATGAATCATTTAGATCGTGAAGAGGTCTAAGAAGCTCCCTTAGGACAACAATATCAGAAAGTGCCACAGTCATTACTCCACCGGTTAAAGGATGCCTCATGTTGAATGCATCTCCTAGTATATCTATTAGGCAACGGATCTCTGTGCTACTAATAGGATACATCAGAATGGGGGAAGGATCGGCCAAGATAACGTGTCCATGATTCGCGTATGGAAGCTTACAGTTCTCCAAGATCAAAGCAACAAAACAAGAGGGTATATCAACCTGCAGAATTACCTATTGTTAGATTTGAATGTGTTTGCTAGCTATTTTTAAGTTAATGGATGTTATGATTATGCTATGTTTAAGCTAAAACAATGTGATAGGTGTAGTTTTACTTTTGCAGTCTTGAATGTATTGAGGCTGTGCATGCTTGACACCTGTCTTTGCTTATTTTAATATTATGAATATATCAATGCAATATGCAGAGCATAGAGACAGTGTGTGTGAAGTCTCTGCTCTTTTCTCTTCCATTTTCCATATTTCTTTTGATGTTTTTTAGCTTGTTTTTTTATTGTTCTTTTTACTTGAACTCTCTTAAGCTAATTTCCTTATTTTCCTTCTTCATATTGTTCTTAGATTTTCCTTAATCTTTCTGTTAAAACACAACAATTGGTATCAAGAGCTTTTAGATCTTTGAGAGCCTGTGATTTCCGCATCAAAAATCCTAAAATAGAGTTCCTTTAACCCATCAATAGATTTCCTATTACCCATAAAACCATGTCTACTTCTAATCCAACCATTCCTGGTATAGTTCCCACACCTCAAGTCTTTACAGGTGAGAATTATCAAACCTGGTCTGTGAAGATACAAACCTTTCTTCAAGCTCATGGTATGTGGGGAGTTGTTGAAGGCAAAGATCCTTATGTCCTTCTAGATAATCCAACAGTCAAGCAGATGAAGTATCATGAGACTGAAACTGCAAAAGGCTTTTAAAGCTCTGTCACTAATTCAGAATAATGTTTCTGAAGTGATCTTCAACTTGATCATGACATGCAAATCCCCAAAGGAAGCTTGGGACATGTTGAAAGCAGAGTTTGAAGGGTCGGACAAAGTAAGGAGGCTGCAAGTGAAAAATCTCAGAAGACAGTTTAAGAACTTGAAGATGAAGGATGATGAGACTGTCAGACAATATTCTGAGAGGATTATGACTATCATAAACAAGATGAGGCTACTTGGGAGTGTTGATATCAGTCAGGAAAGGATTGTGATGAAGCTGGTTGACACTTTGCCTGCAAAATATGAAGCAAAGTTGTCTTCTTTAGAAGATACAAGAGACATGTCAACTGTCTCCTTGTCTGAAATTGTAAATGCTTTACAAGCATTTGAGCAAAGGCAAGCTGCAAGGGATCAGGACTCAGTTGAGGGTGCTTTTTCAGTTAAAGGTAAAGAAAAGGCTCAAAACGGTGGAAAAGGAAAGAAGATTCAGAAGAAAGGAAATGGGAAGAATCAAGAAAGTTCTGGAGATAATGAGATAGAGAAGAAGCAGAAGCAGTTGTGCAAGTACTGTAAAAGGCCGAATCATGTAGAGAAAGACTGTTGGTTTAATCCAGACTCCACATGCTCCAAATGTAATCAAAAGGGGCATATGGAGAAAGTCTGCAAGAATAAGCAACAGCAACATAAATGAGCACAAGTTGCTGAAGATGATGAGAACCAGGAGGTGCAAATGTTTGTTGATACCTGCATTTCTAGTAGTTCGAGCAGAAACAGGGAAGAATGGCTTGTAGACAGTGGAAACACGCATCACATGGTGCATAACGAAGATTTATTCAGAAATGTAGATCTCAGCTACAACTCTAAAGTCAGAATTGGCAATGGTGATACCTGGAGGTGAAAGGCAAAGGTGACATTGTAGTTAGCACTCCAAAAGGTAAGAAAGTCATTTTTGATGTGTTATATGTTCCTGAGATTGATGTGAATTTGATAAGTGTTGTCAATTAATAGAAAGGGGCTATAAGGTTGTATTTTCTGATAATGCATGCACTATTTCTGATTCTACTGGTGTTGAATTAATAAATGTGAAGATGAGAAATAGGAGCTTTAGTTTGAAATGGAAAGAACCTGTTGCATATGCTGCTATTGATAATGATAGTGATTTATGGCACATGAGGCTAGGGCATGTTAGCAATACAACTTTAGTTCAACTGCAGAAGCATGGCATGATGCTAGATTTGCCTAAGTTAGCTACACAAAGTGATTTATGTGAAGTGTGTCAGCTAGGCAAGCAAGTTAGAGCTCCATTTCCATTGAAATCAAGCTGGAGAGCTTCTAAAAGGCTTCAATTAGTGCATATTGATATAGCTGGTCCCATGAGAACTCCATCACTTAGCAAAAACAGATATTTCATGTTGCTCATAGATGATCTTTCGAGGTTTGCTTGGGTGTTTTTTTATGAAGCACAGATCTGAAGCTGCTGGTATATTTAGAAACTTTAAAATCTGGATAGAAACTCAGAGTGAATGCAAGATTAAAGTCCTGTGAAGTGACAATGGAACTGAGTACAGTTCTGAAAGCTTTGAAGAGTTTCTGAAAGCTACTGGAGTAGAACATCAGCTTACAGTGACATACACATCACATCAAAATGGTGTTTCAGAAAGAAAAAAAAGAACAGTTATGGAGATGGCAAGGTGCCTGTTGTTTGAGAAGCAAATGCCAAAGAAATTTTGCGCAGAAGCTGTTAACACAGCTGTTTATCTGCAAAACAGGCTTCCAACAAAGGCAATTGCAAACAAGACACCATATGAAGTATGGTATGAAAAGAAGCCATCAGTTTCTCATTTGAAAGTCTTTGGGAATATCTGCTATGTGTGGATTCCAGAAGCAAATTGGATGAGAAAGCTGAAGTTTGTATCTTTGTGGGTACAATACTAATGTGAAAGGGTACAGAGTTTTCAATCCCAAGATAAGCAAGATTGTAGTAAGTAGAGATGTTACTTTCAAAGAATCTGCATTGTAAAATTGGGAGAAAAGTGAAGCTGAGGTACCAGATGTAGTTCTTCCTTCCAATGTGCAACAACAAGCAGAACCAGATCAGTTTGGTGTTGAAAATGTTGATGATCTAGCTGTTAACAAGATCACTTGATGAGATATACAACAGATGTTCAGTTGCTGTTTTGGAGCCAAATTCCTTTACAGAGGCTTCAAAATCCTTCAAAGTGGATTGCTGCAATGGAAGAATAGATGAAAATGATAGAGAAGAACCATACTTGGGAGCTTGTACAGAGGCCTCAAGAGAAGAATGTGATTGGTGTAAAGTGGATTTTCAAGACAAAGTTGAATCCTGATGGTAGTGTGAACAGACACAAGGCAAGGCTTGTTGTAAAAGGCTATGCACAATCATATGGCATAGACTACACTGAGACTTTTGCGCCAGTTGCTAGGTTGGATACCATAAGACTCTTCCTTGCAATGGCAGCTCAAAATCAGTGGGGAATTCATCAAATGGATGTCAAGTCAGCCTTTTTAAATGGTAATCTTCAGGAGGAGATTTATGTTGAACAACATGAAGGTTTCTTAGTCAAGGGTAGTGAAGAAAAAGTTTATCTATTGAAGAAAGCTCTATATGGCTTGAAACAGGCTCCACGAGCCTGGTATGAGAGAATTGATTCCTACTTGATTGAGATTGGCTTTTGCAGAAGTCCACATTAGCCAACATTGTATGTGAAAAGAGATAGTAAGGGAATTTTAATACTTTCTTTTTATGTTGATGATTTATTGGTATGTGGTAGCAGTTCTGTACTTGTGGAGAAATTCAATGAAGAAATGGAGAAAGTCTTTGAGATGTCTGATCTTGGAGAGATGAGCTATTTCTTAGGTATGGAAGTTACACAAAACCAGCAAGGAATCTTCATTGGCCAGCAGAAATTTTCCAAGGAGATCCTGATGAAATTCCAAATAGAGAATTGTAAGTCAGTTACTACTCCATTGAATCTTGATGAGAAATTTTTTAAAGTTGATGATTATGGTTTAGCAAATGCAACAGTTTTTAGAAGTATGATTGGTTGTTTGATGTACTTGTCTGCTACAAGGCCTGATATTATGTTTTTAGTTAGTTTATTGTCAAGATTCATGCATGAACCTACTGAGAATCACCTTAGAGCTGCTAAGAGAATATTGAGATATTTGAAAGGAAGTCTTAGCTTTGGAGTGATGTTCTTTAAGGTTGACAAAACTGAACTTGTAGGGTTTTCTGATAGTGATTGGGCAGGCAGTACTGAGGATATGAAAAGCACATCTGGGTATGCTTTTACACTTGGTTCAGGTACTTTTTCTTGGAAATCAAAGAAACAGGAAACTGTGGCACAGTCCACTGCTGAGGCAGAATACATTGCTGCATCAGAGGCAGTAATCCAAGTTATTTGGTTGAAGAGGCTTTGTGCAGATATCAAGCTAAGTGTTGTAAAGAATCCAGTGAAGATAAATGTGGACAACCAGTCAGCCATTGCAATAGCCAAGAATCCAGTTTTTCACAGCAGGACCAAGCATATAAAGATCAAGTTTCATTATGTTCGAAAGATGGAACATGAAGGAGAAGTGAGTCTGCAACATTGTCCAAGTGAAGAGCAGTTAGCAGACAGTTTCACCAAGCCATTGTCCAAGAACATATTTGAAGCTATGAGACTTAAGCTCAATGTTTGCAGCAAACCATCCAAGGAAGAGTGTTAGATTTGAATGTGTTTGCTAGCTGTTTTTAAGTTAATGGATGTTATGATTATGCTATGTTTAAGCTAAAACAATGTGATAGGAGTAGTTTTACTTTTGCAGTCTTGAATGTATTGAGGCTGTGCATGCTTGACACCTGTCTTTGCTTAGTCTTTGCTTATTTTAATATTATGAATATATCAATGCAATATGCAAAGCATAGAGACAGTGTGTGTGAAGTCTCTGCTCTTTTCTCTTTCATTTTCCAGATTTCCTTTGATGTTTTTTAGCTTGTTTTTTTATTGTTCCTTTTACTTGAACTCTCTTAAGCTAATTTCCTTATTTTCTTTCTTCATATTGTTCTTAGATTTTCCTTAATCTTTCTGTTAAAACACAACACCTATATACAAACACTAAAGAATGATGCACAATTCTAGGCAGAATGAACACTTGAATGACACAGTGGGAGACCAAGTTGAGTGAATTATTTAATTCAAGACTAAAAAAATTGGCCATAAATCGTGTATAGTTAAGTTAAATGTCCAACATCTAGCGAAGTGTTTAACTAACATATATTGGTTATAATTCAGTGTTTTTTTTTAATCCCACATCTAGTTTTTAATAGAAGAGTGATTATCGATTAGCTATAAAAAGAGAGCCTAACTATTAAACAAATCATACCTTTCTCGGCCTTTTGGCTAAGATCAAGTGTGGTATCTGTTCTTATCAGTTTAATATCTGATAAATGGGAACCTACGGGTTCCCAGGGTGAACCTTGATATTAATTTTTTTATAGGGAAAGGACCTTCTACTTATATATTTTTTTATAGGGAAAGGACCTTCATAGTAGTTTGCTACATATATGTTTGCCCTCTGATATTAATTTTTTTATAGTGAAAGGACCTTCATAGTAGCTTGCTACTTAGGTTCCTTTTGTGTCACACTTGCTTTGCACTACCGTGAGGGCTTGGCATACCCAACAATATAGTAAAAATGATTTTGTTCTTTATTTCCCTTTGTTCTTGATCATTAAACCGAGTTTATCTTGGCCAAGAATAATATGGACTTAAAATAAAGGAAGCAAGCAACATTGTACAATGAAAAAGAAAAACCGATCAATCCATTCAGTTTGAGAACTATAGCGAACATTGCTGAGAAATCGTTTGACAATTATAGCGAACATTGCTGAGAAATCGAGTAGAAAAGTTTGTGACTGTTACAACAGAGGTTTAGTACAAAAAAATAAACAACTGAAACTCATCTAAAAGAATTGTATAGTGCTAATTAATACAATTTTGCTAGCCATATAATATTTAATATATTCCTTGTCGTCTCCTTGTGTTGATCCTTGTTCTCATGGATTAACAGGAGGAGCTCTGTGATATGCTGGTATGGTTAAAGGAAAGAATACTTGTCTAACTCCTTCAGCTTTAAGTATGAGGAAAATGATGCTTGATGCTCCCTGAATGATGTCAAAATGGATAAATTCTATCAGTAACCTTGTATAGTTCAAAATTCGAAACATAATAGAGAGACTAAGGAATGAATAAACATGAGTAACAAGAAGAGAATATTGAAGATACAAACTGAAATTAATCTGGCACCAAGCATAAGGCGTTTCAATGAAGGGAATGGAAGCAGTAAGCGCCCAACGCCATATATGGCCTCCGCGAAGAAGTGCAGGATCAACTTTAATGGCCGAAGATTCATACCAGAAAGTAAAGCTATTGGTCCATTAGAGAAAACACCACCAAGGCTTAGATAATCGAAGCATGCCTGGCGCATTTCTCTGCTTGTTGGATCAGATGAGCCGCTAAACACCTTATAAAGAGCACCGGCTAGTGTATTCATGGTAGATGCTGTTGGCTGAAACAGGAAGCAGTATTTTCATTCCATGTTTATTACTTCCACAATGCTAACTTTTTGCTGACATTTAAGATTTAGAGTGCATAGTGCATATATGTAACATATGAAGTTATGTTTTGCATACCTTTCGCAATGTGTAGAAGGATTCGAGATAATTGCACAAAGTGGATGCATTATTTAGATTGCGCAAAGATCTAAGGAGGTCTCTTAAGACCACAATATCAGAAAGTGCCACAGTCATTCCTCCACCGGTCAAAGGATGCCTCATGTTGAATGCATCTCCCAGTAGAATTGCGCCTGGAGTTGGGTAAGGAGCAGCGGTCATGCTCCTATTAGGCATTGTTCTTATGTTTCCCTTATCAATTGCAGATACAAAAGCATTGTATAGCTCTGAGGGCATTTGAGAATGCACAAATGCAAACCAATGTTTTATTCATTAGTGTCCCCAAGTGAAAATTGAATAATCAAATGCTAATATAGAACAAACATATATATGTACCTGAGGAGCCACTGCAGATTTTAAGAACTGTGACATTTCGCCATTAGAAATTGAAGGAACTTTCTGTCCAGGGACATCAACCAAACAACGAACCTCGGTGCTACTTATAGGATAGAGCAGGATGGGGGAAGGATCCGCCAAAATAACATGACCGTGATTTGCGTAAGGAAGTTTACAGTTTTCCAAGATCAAAGCAACAAAACAAGAGGGGATATCAACCTGCAGATATATTCTTATTAAATTAGTACAAGCACTAAAGGATATTGCAACATTTTTGCAGAAAAGGGGATATCAACTTAGTGGAACAAGTCAAGACAATGTCTCAGAAAATCTGTCACATTTATGATCGTAGAATTCAACTAAAAGAGTGTAACATGCATAGGCATGAGAGAACTGATTAACTTCATTTCAAATCAGTAATTGAATATATATTATATTGTTTTCACCTTTGGATTACAGAGAGGGTCTCAAATTCGAAAAGCATCCATCACATACAATTGTGAGGGGAGCTTTAGCTATGAGTTCATCTCCATTCTTGGTTTTGTACTGCACACCTTTAACAGTTCCCTTCTCTGTAATTAAAGATGTAATAATTCCTTGTTCTAGTTTCACACTGTAAGTACAAATTTGATTGAGAATGAAAATAAGATATTGACACATATAATGGAAACAAAATATGGAATTTTTTAACTTGGAGATCAGAGATGATACTTGGGAAGGGTTGATGCTTTCTCTCTCATTCTTTGAATGAAGCGCCCGTTATGGAAGCTTATTCCAGCAACATCTGATTCAACATATTGAAGTGGATATGATAGTTTAGTGCTTTTCCCATCCTTAAAGAGAGCATATCCATATATGCTCTGAGCATCAATCTTGTCCACACAGTCTGCAACCATATACAGGATTAAGTTAATCACATTTTACAATAATGATTGTGGCTGTTTCTATGATTGATTCCATTTGTTATAAGGATGCATTACAGATTTCATAATACTAACATATTGAATTTCATAATCATAGAAGATAATCCCTTTTTGCTTACCCTCAAGACTCAATTCCATCAATTTCAGGTAGCCACCAGGTTGTAGAAGTTCTCCAACAATTCTATCCTGGAGACTCAAGTCTCTCTCAATCACTCTCACTTGGCGTCCATCCTTCAGCATACAGTAGAAAACATGTTCAGCATTGTCCAAATTTTCAAATGAAAGAGCAACAAAATTGCTTTGAAGAACATTTGTCAACTTTTCAAAAAAGAGATAAAGAAAATATCACCTTGCCAAGGGTATAAGCAAGAGCAGAACCAGCAACACCTGCCCCAACTATGATTATATCTGCACTCTCACTTAACTCTGACTCATGGGGTAATCCATTATCAGAACTAATTGAAGATTTCTCCTGATGAATTTTCTTTGAAGAAAATCTGGTCTGATTCTGATGTTTTCTGAAGAGCCAAACAAGACCCAGAAGGGAAGCAAGGATTCCTCCCACAAAATATTGATAAATCATCTTCTTGAAAAGTGAATTGGGTTTGCATATACTATTTTTTTTGTATTAGTACTTTTGTGTTTGAGTTCTATATGTTTCCAGCAACTGAACTTGAAGCCTTTTTATAGGCTTTGTAATGGTCATTGGTCAAACAGTCAACTATAGTTTACTGTTATTTTGATCTTTTGTTCAAGAAGTTATGCTACTATTCAAAATACAGCAGAAAAATAATGACCCTAACTAAGAATTATAAAGATGATTTATCTTTTTTGGATGAAATGTGTAATGTTTTCATTCCAGAACAGCAGTAAACCTGCTACTATTTACAATGAATTACGACTCCTATGCAAGCTCTATACAAAGATTCCACTTTTCTTTTAAGGCTATGTTTACAATATCCCTCTTAACGTTTTTTAAACCATATAATTTCATCCTAATTACCTCTGCTATACATTCAAAAACAGATTCAGTGCTCCTTGCTTGCCCTCCATACAACCTGCAATTTCTTTCCCTCCATAGAAAATAGCAGTGAGCACTCCAAGCCAATCTCAAAATAATGGAGATCAAAGCCTTACCTTTACATCTACTAGATAACCAGTGCACTTCAAGTCTCCATCCCCTTACTGATCTCGTGAAGCCACAGGTTTGCAAAACTCGTTGCCATATACATGTTGAATAACTACAAGATCCAAAAAGATGATCTCTTGATTCTTGGTGCTCTTTGCATAACAAACACATGTCTGAGTCCAGGTTCATCCCCCATGAAAGCAATTTGTCCTTTGTTGGGAGTCTATCCAACATAATCATCCATGAGATGACTGCATGTTTTGGTATATGATATTGAAACCATAATACTCTATGCCATTCCACTTTCATTACCTTTGTTCGAAGCTCTTCATAAGCATAGCTTGCTTGATATTTAATTCCAGTGATTCTCCAAGTACCATTCGCCTGAATAAAATTAGTTGCAAGTTCTCTTTGCCTGAGTATTTTCTTTAAGTTCCAACTATACCTTTGCAATATAGGTATATCCATGATATTCTTCCCTTTCAATACATAAGCATGAATCCAAGCAACCCATAGCGATCCAGATTGTACATATATTGACCATAGATTTTTCATAGTGCAGCACCTATTCCAAAGGTTTAGGTTCTTTAGCCCCAAACCTCCCTCTGATATTAAATCGAATGGAGATGATTTATCAGTCAAGAGATTTTCTCTGAAATAGTCTCCTAAGAGAACTGGAATTGATCAAGTAAAAGTTTGATCAGGGCAAAAAGTTACAAGATGTCACATAAGCCAACTGTGAGTTGCAGACAAATTATAGAATAAAAATTTTGATCTGAGAAAACAAAAAGGATCGATCATGGGTGTAGGTTAAGTAAATCAGTCAGAATTTGGAGGAAGTAATATTTTGTCAAAGTCAAACCCTCTCTCTGCTGGCCATAAGTCATAAGTTACAGTCAGAATGAGTCTAAACTTACCAAATAGGAAAAAATAAAGTTTGGTGCTTTGTTTTCGTGCTTTCTTTAGTAGGGTCTTAGCCATCAGGATACCAACCTTAGCTGATTCAGTGTTTCTTGCGGACCTTGATGAAGAAATTGATGATGCTAAAAACATGGACATTGAGGCCCTTAACTATGATGATCTGGATAGTGTTTCGAAATTGCAAAAATGAAGATCCCGAGTTTCAGCTGATTGTTGACTGTAATGCACTATTGGTTGATATTGACATTTGACAATGAGATCCTTATCATCCATAATTTTATACGTGACAAATATTGGTTGAAGTTTCCTGATCGCTTGAATCACTTGTACATCATCCAATTGATTATGGCGGCCATGTTTTGAAAAGGATTGGCAATGACATGGATTTAACACTGGTTGATCTGGCAGGTCTTTTGCCTTCAGCTATATATTAGTATGGTTGTTTCAATTACAGCTTCAACGACTACTGGCAAGCCACTTCCAGAAGACACTCTCGCACTTGATGCAAAGAAAAGGGTTCTTGATTTTGTAGAGAGTAGAATGGGATATATTGCACCGAATCTTACTGTTGTTGTTGGGAGTGCGCTGATGCAGCTAAACTGATGGGCGCTGCTGGTGGCCTTTTAGCATTATCTAGGAAGCCTGCTTGCGATGTAATGCTGCTTGGTGCAAAGAAAAAGATGCTTGCAGGGTTTTCTACTGCAATGTCACAAATTCATGTTGGTTACATTGAACAGACAGAGGTTTTCCAGAATGGGAAAATGGAGTGATATGCTCTGCAAAATGTCCAACATCGATCTAGCGAAGTGTTTAACTAACATATATATATTGGTTATAATTCAATGTTTTTTTTTTAATCCCACATCTAGTTTTTAATAGAAGAGAGATTATCGAATGGCTATAAAAAGAGAGGTTGACCACTAAACAATCCATACCTTTCTCGGCCTTTTGACTAAAATCAAGTGTAGTATCTGTTCTTATCAGTTTAATATCTTATAAATGGGAACCCACGGGTTCCAGGGTGAATCTCTATAGGACTTTCCTTTTCCTATATGTTTGCCCTCCGATATTAATTTTTTACAGGGAAAGGACCTTAAATAGTAGCTTACTACTTGGGTTCCTTTTGTGTCACCCTTGCTTTGCACTCCTGTGAGGGCTTGGCACACCCGACAATATATTAAAAATGATTATTCTTTATTTTCCTTTGTTCTTGATCATTATACCGAGCGAGTTTATCTTTACCAAGAATATTATATATGTTGCCAAGCCCGACAATATATTAAAAATGATTTTTTTATTCTTTATTTTCCTTTGTTCTTGATCATTAAACCAAGTTTATCTTTACCAAGAATACTATATATGTTCACGTAACATCCCAGCTTGGAGACTTAAATAAAGGAAGCAAACTTCATGAGTACAATGAAACTGATTCCATTTTGTCAGCTTGGAGACTTAAAATAAAGGAAGCAAACTTCATGAGTACAATTGAAACTGATTCCATTTTGTATGAAAATTTTGCAACTTCAGAAATCGACTAGAAAAGTTTGTGACTGATTCAATACAAGAGAGGTTTTTTTTTTTTGGGCATCCAATACAAGAGAGGTTTACTACAAAAAAATAAACAAATAAACTCATCTAAAAGAATTGGATAGCTAATTGATACAATTTTGCAGATACTAGATAATTTCCTTGTTGTCTCCTTGTGTTGATACTTGTTCTCATGGATTAACAGGAGGAGCTCTGTGATAAGCTGGTATGGTTACAGGAAAGAATACTTGTCTAACTCCTTCAGCTTTGAGTATGGGGAATATGATGCTTGATGCTCCCTGAATAATTAATGTTAAAACCAATTGTTCCAATCAAACAATATAATTTATCTTTGTATAATCCAAATAGTAGTACATATAATAGACAATTGAATGAAAAATATATATAGTGACAAGAAAATGAAGGAAGATACGAACCGAAATTAGTCTACCACCAAGTAAAAGGCCTTTGAATGAAGGGAATGGAAGTATTAAGCGCCCAACACCATATATAGCCACCGCGAAAAAGTGCAGGATCAAGTTCAATGGGCGAGGGTTCATGCCAGAGAGTAAAGAAATCGGTCCATTTGAGAAAACACCACCAAAGCTTAAGTAATCAAAACATGCTTGGCGCATTTCTCTGCTTGCTGGATCAGATGATCCACTAAACACCTTATATAGAGCACCAGCTAGTGTGTTTATGGTAGAAGCTGTTGGCTGCAATAAGAAGAAGTCCATAAAATTATGTTGAAATTGCTCAAATATGATCAGGTATAGTAATAATAATTACGATAAGATATTGCTTAATTATGTGCAAGATTGAGTGTTATATTTAGCTTACCTTGCGTAGAGTGTAGAAAGATTCGAGATAATTACACAAGGCAGATGAATCATTGAGATCGCGAAGAGGCCTTAGAAGGTCTCTTAGCACAACAATATCAGAAAGTGCCACAGTCATTCCTCCACCGGTCAAAGGATGCCTCATGTTGAATGCATCTCCTAGTAGAAGTGCACCCGGGGTTGGATATGGTGCAGCTGGCATGCTCCTATTTGGCATTGTTCTTATGTTTCCCTTTTCAATTGCAGACGTAAAAGTGTTTTGTAGCTCAAGGGGGAGCTGGAATTCAATTTAAAAAAAAAAAAATTGATAGAATTGCTCATTAGAAAAGTGAATTTGCATATAAAGCAACAATCTGTTGGAAGGAATTGAGAAAAGAGTTCAAACCTGAGGAGCCACTTGAGTTTTCAAGAAAAGGGACATTTCACCATTAGAAATGGAGGGAAGTTTTTGGCCAGGTATATCTACTAGACAACGGACCTCTGTGCTACTAATAGGATACATCAGTATGGGGGAAGGATCCGCCAAAATAACGTGTCCATGATTCGCATATGGAAGCTTACAGTTCTCCAAGATCAATGCAACAAAACAAGAGGGTATATCAACCTGCAGAAATAACTATACTCTTAGTACAAACACTAAACAATGACACAGTGGGAGACAAGTTGATTGAATTGTTTGTTTATCATTTTCACCTTTGGATTGCAGAGAGAACGTCTCAAATTTGAGAAGCATCCATCGCATACAATTGTAAGGGGAGCCTTAGCTATCAGTTCTTCACCGTTCTTGGTTTTATAGTGGACGCCTTTAACTGTTCCCTTCTCGGTGATTAAAGATGTAACAGTTCCTTGTTCTAATTTCACACTGTAAATCAGACAAATTTGATCAAGAATTGAGATAAGATGTTTACTCAAATTATTAAATATATCATGTCTAGATTGAAAAGTTCAAAGATGATATACTTAGGAAGGGTTGATGCTTTCTGTCTCATTCTTTGAATGAAACGTCCATTGTGGAAACTTCTTCCAGCAACATCTGAAGCAAACTTTTGCAGGGGATATGAGAGTTTGGTGCTTTTCCCATCCTTGAACAGAGCATATCCAAACACTTGCTGAGCATCAATTTGTTCCACACAATCTGAGAAAACATACAATACACATAATTTACAGTAAGTTACTTTAAATTTAGGCCTTACTAAGGCAGTAAGGCTTAATACATATATATATATCAGTGGCCATCTGGGTGATTGAATTAGGATGGAATATGTACTATCATTAACTGCATTTATCATTTCAACCAGACTATGCTACAACATTTTCCATAAAAATATGTGGTTATGGTTTTTGAGTGGCTATAGCTTACCCTCAAGCCCCAACTCCATCAGTTTCAAGTAACCTCCTGGTTGTAGAAGTTCTCCAACAATTCTATCAGGGAGACTCAAGTCTCTCTCAATCACCTTCACTCGCCGTCCATCCTTCAACATTCAACAGATTGGAATTATTAAAAAGAACTCAAATTTGCATTTTAAGTTAGATTTGAACTCATCAAACAGATGATGAGAGAAAAGAAAATAAAGGGAAGAGTTCAATTTATTAGTACCTTGGCAAGAGTGTAAGCAAGAGCAGAACCAGCCACACCTGCCCCAACTATGATTATATCTGCACTCTCACTTAACTCTGAATCATGGGGTAATCGATTATCAGAACTAATTGAAGATTTCTCCTGATGAATTTTCTTTGAAGAAAATCTGGCCTGATTCTGAATTTTTCTCAAGAGCCAAACAAGACCCAGAAGGGAAGCAAGGATTCCTCCCACAAGATATTGATAAACCATCTTCTTGATGAAAAGTGAAATGTGTTTTAGTACTTTTGTGTTTAAGTTCTGTGTTTACAGCTATTCAACTTTAAGCCTTTTATAGGCTTTGTAATGGTCATTGGTCAAACAGTCAACTGTACCTTGTTTACTGTTATTTTGATCTTCTATTCAAGAAGTTATGCTACTATTCAAAAAACAGCAAAAAATTAAAAACCCTAACTAAGAATTATAAAGATGATTTATCAGTCAAGTGATTTTCTCTGAAATAGTTTCTTAAGAGAAGTGGAATTGATCAAGTAAAAGTTTGATCAGGGCAAAAAGTTACAAGATGTCACATAAAAATGTCTAAAAAGTTATGGTAGTCTTCAACGTCATGGAAGCCACCTGTGAGTTGCAGACAAATTATAGAATAAAAATTTTGATTTGAGAAAAGAAAAAGGATCATGGGTGTAGGTCAAGTAATCAGTCAGAATTAGGAGTAATATTTTGTCAAAGTCAAACCCTCACTCTGCTGGCCATAAGTCATAGTAACAGTCAAGGTTAATTAGCTTGATGTTCAAATTTATGAGTGAGTAAATTAAATTAAACTCGAGCAATAATAATACACCAACAGACTTTAACAAAAAAAACCAAAACCCTTTTATTCATATAGACTTTGAAACATAAGCACTCTTTTTTATTTTGTTATGTACAGTGTGTAAGAATCAAACCAGACAATAAGAAAACTGCAACTCTTTTTTACAGTATATCAATCCTAAAATGACATTTTATGATTTATTGTGTCTTTCTGAGATAGACTCTCGAGTTTTGACAGATTTGATCCTATTTTATGCCTCCATACGGATCACACATCGAAGACCGTCTCCACGGAGCATGATCTCGAATGCCTTGTTGATTTCTGAAAAGGGAACTTCATGGGTAACAAATTTCTCCAATTCTAGCTCCTGTTCCATATTTTAAATAGTAAAAGGACCATAAGTAATGTGTAATAAATAATTGCAGCAAAAACATATGTTTTGTTGTGTAAGATTGAACTGCAAGTTACCTTGTTCATGTATTTTTCCACCACCAGAGGAAGGTCCGAGCGCGGTTTGTAGTTTCCAAAGAAGGTACCCTTAAGTGTTCTCTCGTTCAAGACATTCACAGGATGCGTTTTGAATGCATCGTCTTTGTTAGGCACCCCAACAAGTACTGCAACACCCCATCCCTGCAAAACAAACAATCAGTAAGACATTTCATATATATGAACTTGATTTGATTTGATTTTCTTTCAAATAGAACACAATAGTTGCAGCTTCAAGGAAATTACATCATGAACACACTCATATGCAGCTATCATGGCATTGATGCTTCCTGTGCATTCGACACTTCGATCAACTCCACCATTAGTCATTTCAGCAATCACCTGATGAAAATTGAAATTAATTAGAATGTTTAGTTTGAACAAATTCCTCAAAAGGCTAATTAAAGCATGCATATACTTGATTTATACTAACCTCCTGAACAGGTTTGTCATGGTCTTTTGGATTCACAAACTCTGTCACACCAAATTTCTTTGCTGTTTTGACAGAAATCAAGAAAATCAAACATCAGAAAGAAACATAGATAGAAACTACAAATACTACTTATATACTAGTGTATATTAATATAAATATTATATTATTTGTGCTTCATTCACCTTCATTGAATCTCTTTGAATTCAAGTCAACACCGATAATCCTTGAAGCACCTGCAATTCTAGCCCCTTCAGCAGCCTGAGAAAGCAAAAGAGCAAGAATAGTTTTTAAGTTGGCTGCAGTAAGAATTGGAATAATAATTTGATTCACAGGGTGAGAAGGGAAAACACTCACAGCAAGACCAACAGCTCCCAATCCAAATATTGCCACTGTTGAACCTTTTGCAGGCTTTGCAACATTCAATGTGGCACCAAGACCTGCAAATAGTAAATGTGATTTCCATTTAATAACACAAGAGGAAATTAAGAATTTTAGAAGGAGAACCAAAAGCAAATTTGACCAACCTGTAGAGATTCCACAGCTAAGAACACAAACTTTGTCAAGAGGGGCAGCAGGATTAATCTTGGCAACACAACCAACATGAACAACAGTGTATTCACTGAAGGTCGAAGTTCCGACAAAATGGTAGATGGGCTGTCCATTGATTGAGAACCTTGATTTGCCATCATTAAGCATCACCCCTCTGTCCGTATTGATCCTTAAGAGATCACACATGTTGCTTTCCTCAGACTTGCAATGCCGGCACTCCTTACACTCTCCAGTGAATACAGGAAGGACATGGTCACCAGGTTTGAGGTCAGTAACACCCTCACCAACACTTTCAACAATCCTGAATTCCAGAAGAAATTATGGCATACATGATACATGAGTCTCAATATCAAGGCATAAAGAAATGAACTAAAGAAAATAAATGTAGTCTTGTACTTACCCTCCTGCTTCATGACCGAATATGCGAGGGAATAATGGTGTTTGCCCCTGCAGATTTACAGTTTTACTGTCAATATTTGGAGCTAACTAGTTCCATGTTTGAATGTAAGAATAGTTAAGTAAGTATACCTTGGCTTCCCAGAAGTAAACATCAGTATGGCAGAGGGAAGTGAAGAGAATCTTCAAGCGAACCTCCATTGCTTGTGGAGGCGCTACCTCCACCTCTTCTATTACCAATGGCTTTCCAGCTTCCCATGCCACCGCAGCTGTAGTGTATATGCCATCCCAATTAGTTCAGCATTCTCCAGGAGAAAATACCATATAGACATTTATGACAAATCATATATTTGTGTAATAAATTTTATTCGTATAAAAGAAATAGATTGCAACTAATGCAATGAGAAAAGAAGGGAAAAAAAGTCAATATTTTGACCTATCTGCCTGTAAACACCTAGCAGATTAAAAAAAATTTAAATCCCACATCTAATAATCTGAAAGAAGAGATATTAGGAATTGGTTATATAAAGAGAGCCTGACTATTAAACAAATCATACCTTTCTCGGCCTTTTGGCTAAGATCAAGTGTAGTATCTGTTCTTATCAGTTTAATATCTGATAACGGGAACCTACGGGTTCCCGGCGGGTGAGCCTATAGGTCTACCTATATGTTTGCCCGCCCAGATGTTAATTTTTTTAAAGGGGAAGGACCCATTACTTAGTAGCTTGCTACTTGGGTGTTCCTTCTGTGTTTCCCTTGCTTTGCACTATCGCAAGGGCTTAGCACACCCACCAATATAGTTAAGTTTTGTGTTTTTACCCCTTGAAACAGAACATAGTCTTCTCAAGTTCATCTTTGCCAATTACTTCAATTAACACATCCAATATGAATTGACCATAAGGTATCAGCTTATACCTAGCAAAATTTGCACGTTTTTTGTATATTTAGGTTTTATGAAAATCAATTCCCAGATCAATTAATTGATTCAATGTTTACATCAACAAGTTTTGAAACTCTATTCACTTTTCAGGGGAACTATCAGGGGAACTAAAACTTGAAAACAACCCTTATGAATTTGGGACTATGAAATTTATGAATTTGGGACTATGAAATTTAACCCTTTAACAAACTACGAATTCTCTGCCTAAAACCCAGGAGTCCCCCTTTCATAAAAAGGAAGAAAAATAAACAAAACCCAAATAAGTTCGATAACTCCAGAAGAAAGCCATGAAACTAAGAACAGACAAAGAGTCATAACATGCAAAAGAAGAAAGAAATAACAATGAAGAATGTTACTTACCTTTGCAGCGAATGACTTGACCAATAGTATTGCTTGCCATTTTTTGCTCTCAACGAATCTTCAAGTGAATGTGAATGTGAATGTGAATTCTCTGTTTTACTAACTGCTTTGAGTTGTGAAGAACAAAAGAACTGGTTTTGGGTATTTATAGTAATGGAGAAACAGACAATTCTCATCTTTTTTGTGTTTGAATAAAGGTAACTTGCCACAATTTTTAACCTTAAAAAAAGGCAAAACCATTCCCTAAAACCGCTGCTTTTTGCAAGTATTAATAAGTCGTTGACAAAGTGAAAGCCTTGCAAACTGTAAACCCACGGCTCCCTTTTGTGTGTTCGAATGTTTTTTAAAACTGGCTTCTGTTTTATAGTTCCAGTTTCCAGATTCTGGTTTCATTCAACTTGTCTTGTCGTTGACTTTCTTAATTGTAGTAATCTGGTGCTGATGAGTTCATTTTAGAGATGTAGAGCCTTCCAATTAGCTAATGACACTCGGCTCCCCCAAACATTCCCAAAAATATTTTCTTGAATCTTTGATCACATATTGGACAAAGAGAAGATTCTTTATCACAGTTGGCTTTGAACAGATGGACATAGAAAAATATTTCCTAATCCCAAGTTAGAGAAAGAGTACATTGTTTTTTGTACTAATTAATCTTGTTGCTTTACCTTTAACTTTTGAACAACTTATATAATCCAATATTCTCCTTTTTCAAAACAGAATAAATTATGCAATTAGATATTGTTGACACCCGAATTTTCATTTTAGGGTAAAATTGTCTATGAGCATGAAAAATAGGATGAATGACCAGGATTAAAATGATGATGTGTTAGTCTTAATTAATTTAGAATTAAATTATGACCAATCTTGGGCTTAATTAATCAACTTGGGCTTGCCAGGCTTAAATCAAAAGCCTTTTACTAACAATATCCATAAGATGGCCAGAAAAGTATGTAAATGCAGCCTATGTGTTTTCTAAACGCAAGCACAGACTCGTTTGCTAAACGCAAGCGTAGTCTTGTTTGCCAAACGCAAGAACATGAGCGTTTACCCAGTGCACGTAAGTTGTTTTGTGCAGGAGTGTTTTCCCAATGCGCGTTTGGGTTTTCTGATGCGTTTTGCAATCAAAGATACATGAAGTAGGATGGAAAACTTTTATTCCTTGGTAATTGATTGCATGGTGCGGCACTTCCCCATTTTCAACCACAAGCGTTTGTGCAACGACAAGTCAAGTTTCAGCACCCGGCGTCGTTGGAGCTAACTTTTTCATATTTTCGATTAAGGACATGTAGACCAAAAACGATGATTTTTGTTCAAACGATGGCTCCATATGGTTCGAGATTCGTCGTCAGAACGCGCGTTTGGGAGAAGCAGCAGCATGCGTTGACGCAGGCCAAGGGAATTTCGAAATTGGCTTTAATTTGAAAATAGAAAGTGTATTCCAAGGGAGAATGGAGTTTTCAAAGAGCATTCGTCCATCAAACAACATTCCAAGAAGGTTTCCTGAAGAACGACAAGTCGTCGTTTCAGCGAAGGATCAAGATCAGAAGAGTTTCAGGCCCATGGAGACTCTCCAAGACCCATGATTAACCCCTATATAAAGGAGCCCACCCCCAGGGTTTCAGACATCTCTCAACTCACACAAACTTGCCCAGCTGCAAAAATTCTAAATTCTAAGCTTTTTCTCTGAAATTCTGCAAATTTCTGCATAATTTCTCTTCTTTTCTTACAAGTTCATACTTGTTCTTCCATTTTTACTGCTTTTAATATTGTCTCCGGACATGTTAACAGTTGTAATCCGTTTCCATCAATGAAATAGTAATCATTTGCTATTTTTTCCTTGCATTGAGTAAGAAAAACCTTTGAAACAGATATGAAATGAAGAAAATTTGAATCAATGATTTAAACAATCCGTTTGTGATTTTGATTCGGTCCTCACAATCCGCTTGATCTGAAATCCGCTGCAACCAGCACTAAATTACTGTTCGTAAGACTTTGTCAATTGACTGTAAATTGACTGGCATGCCCTCGTCATAAGTATTCGCTGGCGCAAAAAGATATATATATATATATATATATATATATATATAATAAAGATTGGAATAAGCTGGCTGGTTTAAGTACCCATACTATTATTCATCAAGTCTTTTAAGTTTAGTTTAGCTCAAAATTATGGATTCCATTCCACATGAAACTTGCAAGTTCCATCCCTATCAATGTGAATAGTTTAGTTTATCAGAAAAACAGGAAAAATGAATGAAAAGTGTAGAATAACATTTTGCTAAAGGCATCAGATTCTAGAACCATCATTTGAAGCCCAGTAAATCTTTCTGTCAAGTCTAGAAAACAGGATGAATGGAATTACATCGTGAACACATTCAAATGCAGAGATCATAGCATTGATGCTCCCGGTACACTCCACACTTCGATCAACTCCTCCATCAGTCATTTCAGCGAGCACCTCTTGAACTGGCTTGTCATGGTCTTTTGGGTTCACAAATTCAGTGCATCCAAATTTCTTAGCTGTAAATCATACAGAAAGGAAAATGAATATTAGAAAAAAGTTATACAAAGATTGTTGAAACTTGAAATGAAGAATTTCCTTCTCCACTTTACCCCATTAATTAAAATGGACTTAATCCATGAAGAACATAAATGTATTACCTTGCTCAAACCTGCTAGAATTAAGGTCAACACCAATAATCCTAGAAGCTCCTGCAATTCTAGCCCCTTCAGCAGCCTATTATGAACAACAGAGTTACAAAGTGCAAGTCTAATGTTTGTTGTTGCACATTCTAATGTTTTTTTTTCCTTGCAGGTTAGAGGTTTATAAAGGTTGCAAATTCTACAATATCTCAACCTTTGGCTTTTTCGTACCACAACTTCATCAGAGATGTCATTGCCATGTGATGAAGGAATGGAGCTGCTGGGCCTGAGCTAAGCTTGATTTGATTGATTAATGGTTTGTAAGAAAAAAATCCATGAGAAATTTAAATTTCTAAATAGGTGTATCTTTTGCTTCTGTAATATTTTTTACTGGATTGCTAAACACCGCCCCATTTTTACTATTCATCGCCCCATTTTTGACTTTTTTTACGCTTTTGCCCTTTGCTTCATTTTCTAATCTTGAAACTATCACGAACGTAGAATAGCGTTAACGTGTTGTATTTTGACGACGATTTAAGAAAATTGAACGATAATGTGCCGTATTTTGATGATGATTTCAGAAAAATGCAATTTTTGACGAAATTTAGGACTGATGACCCGTGCCGTCCCAAGAGGGCGGCTTACCGTGGTGAAGCCGCCCCACTTGGGAGGCTTCGCCACGGCAAGCCGCCCTCATGGGGCGGCTTCACCATGGGCAGGCCGCCCAACTAGGGCGGCTTAGCCAGAGCAGGCCGTCCCGGTGGGGCGGCTTCGCCACGGCAGGCCGCCCCGGTGGGGCGGCTCGGCTATTTTTTTTTTTAAATAATTATTATTTAAAAAAAAAATTTGGTCTAGCCGCCCCACCGGTGCCGTCCCCCTGGGGCGGCTGAGCCATGGCCAAGCCGCCCTCCTGGGGCGGCACTACCATGGCCAGGCCGCCTCCCTGGGGCGGCCCTACCATGGATAGATCGCCCCCTGGGGCGGCACCGGTACTAAACCTTTTTTTTTTAAAAAAAAATAGTTATTTTTAAAAAAAAAAAAAAAAAGCCTAGCCGCCCTAGTGGGGCGGCTAGCCGTGGCAGAGCCGTCCTAGTGGGGTGGCTAGCCGTGGCAGAGCCATCCTAGTGGGGAGGCTCCGCCGTGGCAGAGCCATCCTAGTGGAGAGGCTCCGCGTGGCTAAGGGCAAAAGTGAAAAAATGGCAAAGCTCAAAGGACAAAAGTGTAAAAAATGGGACGGTGAATAGCAAAAAAAGAGCCGTATTTAGCAACCCCTTTTTTTTACTTTTCTTCGATTATGCTTTCCTCTCAATTGAAAGTTAATATTTTATTGAGAAACAACTGATCTGCAACAACTTCACAAACCACGTCACGGAGCTTGGGTTTATTTATGACTAGTAATTAATTAATAAACTGCTCCCACTAAAATAAAATTAACCACCAAACTTTTTCAAAATCTTTATTAATCAAATAAGACGTACACGAGAAATTATTAGGTGGGACGGACTCACCACGTCATCTATGAAACCAATCTATGAAACCAACCAATAGAATTTTGCCATGTCAAATAAACTCTTTAAATTTAAATTTAGGCACGATTTTAGTCCAAGGTTTAGCCCCCTTTTAAAACAAACTCTCTATAAAGGGTAAGTCCCCAAATTTAAGATTTTATTGGGATAGGATTTTAGAAAATTGATGAGTTGTCTTCATATTATTGGTTGGTCTCATAGATGACGTAGTGGGTCCGTCCCGATGGGTCCGTCCCACCTAATAATTTCTCGACGTGTACTAGTATATCCCGTTACACATGATAATGGTTGTGATCAATACCAAAAGAGGAGACAATCAGATACGGAGATTACTTAAAAGTTAAAACAAATATGATAATCACAAGTTGGTAGCAAATGAACAAACACATTTCCATAACGTTAATCAAAATTCAAAGAGCTGCCTTATTTTTCTTTTTTCCCTCTTTTCAACTATCCATAACATTGACCCGATTCATTATTTCTTTCCTTCATTGGTTTGGTTATGAACTAAACATTTCATAATGTAAATAAACCAGCTAGAAAGAAAGAAATTTGGTGCCACTAAATAATTTGAAATATGAAATCAAAACAACTTTGAGTTTAATACAGCAATGTGGAAATTAAATCCACAACAGAATTGATGTAAAAATAAATATGAGTGTCAAAAGCGGAGCGGAGGGAAAGGCAACACTGACAGTGACTTCCTTAAACAATCCGCTCCAACTCCCTTGCATAACTAAGAGTTTGGTTGATCAATTGGAGTGATGGAATCTCCTTACATGGTGCAGATTCTTTTGCTTTCTGGAAATACACAGATCCATTCTTCACCTCCCACTCAGGATGCTCCTGCAATCAAGGGAAAAAGTCCAAGTAAGTTTGTATGCAAAAACCTTTGATGAATTTTTGTTTAATGATTATCAGACTGATACTTACATCTTTAATGTATTCCAAAAGTTCTTGATCAGAGGAGAACAGTAACATCTGCCGGGTATCATTAATTGAAAGATAGTCATATGCCTTCTCACTGCATCCAGCTATTTCATCCCTGAAAGTGACAAGTTATATATATAAACTAATGAGCATAGAGCAACGGTGCTACCAGCAAGAAACACTCAGGTGTCAAAACAGGCAGTAATATCGTCACTGATATTATAAGTAATTAAATGAACTTAAATTCCAAAAATTTACAGCCAAAACTTGATCATGTATATCCCCCAAACTATAATCAAAGTGTGCTTACCTCACTGTTTTTGCCAAGAGATCCATGAAATAAACATAGGTTTCATGAGGTGCAGTCTGTCTAGCACTCAACACACGGTTGTAAGCCCCTTCCATAAATGATTGCTCAAGCTCCACAGCATGTTTAATGCAACGATCCTCCAAAGCAGTAGCTGAAAGCAGCTCCAGTTCAGTGTGGAACTCAGCAATCCTGTTCTGTACAAGAAGCCTCAAGAGATTAAGACCCAAAATTGGATACTCTTGTGGGGATGGTGGAAGACGATTACTGCTCCATTGAAAGAAAAGCAAAATATCAGTATCACTTATGACAACTAAGATGAAAAAGAACATATTAATGCGAATATGAAACGGAGTGAAAGTGTAGAATAAGTTTAACAAATTCAAGGTACCAACAAGGTCATATGACACTTTTATTTCCTATATATAACTATTAAAATATAACTATTAAAAGACTAAGAAAACCAAAACAATAGGAGATTGATCATTAAATGCTAAGCTGTGATTTACATATAGGAGCACAAAACTCTATTCGTTTGAAATTCAGATCCATATAACCAACTAATAATAAATATATATGTAGCATGAGATAAACTAAATATGGAAATACCGACAACCAGGAAATGTTTAGGAGTGGCTACAAAACAGAGTTCCTACATAGCAGATACTAGATTATGTGAAGTGCAACAAGACATCTTCTACACATGGTTCCCTGTGCTTTGATAATGTGAAACTTTTAGAAGTGAAAAACTGGGAAGTGGACAACAAACTTAATCAAGGTCCTAAGATGAGTTCAGGAAAAAGGGGATGATGCCAGAGAAAACTATTTCTTCAAGACACTTGGCAGCATTATTGGCTGCTTCTGCCTAGCAAATCCATAAAACACCCAAACGACTATTGTCATGGTAGTTTATGTAGATATAATCTAGAAGATACTAACTTAACAATAACATTTGCAATCAACAGATTTCCTTATTTCTGTTAAAGAAGATGCTAGCCATTAGGATAACTTTCATAAGGAATAAGTTTTATGCTATCCCAGTCAATTTCACTCTGAAAGCACTGAAAATACATTGAAAAAAGATTTTAAATTTTCTCTGTCATCAATTTCACTTCACAATTAGCTGCAAGTCCTCCTAAGTTATATAAACCATCCACTTGAAGTTTCTACCTATATAAATTGCTATCCATATTTAATGAATCGTTAAGCAGAGCTTTATAAAATGTACATATTCTATATTCATCATCTATCCTACACGGCAATAGCTACACAATGGTGAGAAGGAAAACTTCCAAACTTGAAGCATAGCTCTGAATGAAAAATAACTAACCCCGCATCTGTATAATAGGGCTTCAACTGGAAGAAATCCCTTTCAAAGGCATCTTGATCCTCAATCTTCACACTTAGGACAACTGCATGCTCATAAATTTCCCGTGAAATTGCCATAAAGAAAATGAAATAAACAACTGTGAAAGGAACACGGATGACTTATAATCTTCAAACAAGAAGAGACTTAAATTTACTTCATTCAAATTGCTACAAACAACTTTCATGGAGTAAGTAGGACACACTCTGATTGCTAACAACAGCTATATTCCTGACGTAGTCTTTGTGATCCCAAAACAGAAGCAAACAAAACCATTTTTCAGATGATATTTGAGATGCAAACTCACAAAGTACTTTAATGCCGTATTTCTAAAAGCAGGTTATATTAATATTTTGTGTGCATGAAGCTTTAACTAATATGTTTACAACATATAACATCCTTCAAAATATATTTTAATTAAAGATGTACCAACAGACAAATGAAATACAAATAATAAGAAAAAAAAATCAAATTTGTCAAAAATGATTACTTGCTAAAAGCAATTCATTATTGGCATTTGGTGTATTCTCGAATAACGGAGGAAGGCTCCTGAACTTTGTCAGCGACACCTGCAACAATAAACCCAAATTACTCGAGCTGCACTTCAATATCAAAACCTCTGAAAACTAACAGTTAAATGTATAATAACGAGAAAAATACAAAAGGAAACCCAAATTACTCGAGCTGCACTTCGATATCAAAACCTCTGAAAACTAACAAATAAATGTATAATAACGAGAAAAATACAAAAGGAAAAATTTTCCTTCTTCCAGCTCCACTAATTCTATCAATTTTAATCCATCATATCGATCCAATTTCATGGCCAATTGACAATTGAAACATCCAACAAAACCCTAAATTTCTAAACCCTAAAAAAAACCTTCAAAGAATTTGTTGATTTTACGGCGCCGGCTAGATCTTAACGAAATAAAACCCAAGAAATTTTCGAGAAAAGAAAGAGATTGGTTTAAACCTTGAGTTGGGAAAGAAGATTGGAGCAGGTATCGTAGTCTTTCCTGACAAATGCAGCTTTAAATCGCTCGAATTGCTGCGACGCTTCGACTAGCTGTGCTAACATCTTCGCTTTCTCTTCCTCTTCCTTTCCCGCGCTTTCGTGTTGCTGACAATGAAAATAATTTCTTTTTCCTAGATTTTCTATTCTTACTTACCACTTCAGAGCTCTCTATATATTTAGGAAATTTATTTATATAGAAAATCTAAAAAGAAAATAAATTAATTCTACCAAACAAAAACTTGAGAAAATGTGGTGAATGATAATGTTGTAAGTTCAAGTACTTCATATCTAATTATTATCAAAGAAAGCACAGATTCCAGTTTGCTGTTGGCACAAATATGAAGAGAAGAGATAATAGGAAAAACACAAATGAAATTTATTAATTGATTCCAAGCAAGGAAGCAAAGGTATTGCTATTCTCAATATACAACAGCCTAAAAACAATACAAGAAAAAAGATATTATGTTCTTTCACAAAGCTGATCAAATACATGTCTGGATTTCATTTTTCATATCAAATACTAGTAAACTCGATTTTCGTTCTGTTTTACTCCTCCATGCGGATGATACACCGGAGACTCTCCCCACGAAGCATGTAATCAAAGGCCTTATTGATTTCTGAGAAAGGGACTTCATGGGTGATGAATTTCTCCAGCTCAAGTTCCTGCATTATCACAAACAGTTAAGTTAGACACAATTCTGCAATGTTCAGTACAAAATGTGCATTTCTTTGTTCAGAATTTGACTAAATAATGATAATTAGGAAGGAAGCTTACATTGTTCATGTATTTTTCAACCACTGAAGGAAGATCGGAGCGGGGCTTGTAGTTGCCAAAGAAAGTACCCTTGAGAGTCCTCTCATTCAACAGATTCATGGGGTGGGTTTTAAATGCATCATCCTTATTTGGCACGCCCACGAGTACAGCAACACCCCATCCCTGCATCAATAGAAACAAAGAAACATACCCAAGATGTCAAACATGATACCATAATCTTTGTTAATTTGCTTCATTTTTTATTTATAGTTTCTATCAAGTCTAGAAAACAGGATGAATGGAATTACATCATGAACACATTCAAATGCAGAGATCATAGCATTGATGCTCCCGGTACACTCCACACTTCGATCAACTCCTCCATTAGTCATTTCAGCAAGCACCTGGAAACAAGATATCAGTAAAATTATGAACAATGTGATGTCTGCAGATTTACTTGCACCTAGGAGAACAAATTATGTTTCCCCTAACCTCTTGAACTGGCTTGTCATGGTCTTTTGGGTTCACAAATTCAGTGCATCCAAATTTCTTAGCTGTTTTAAGATACAGAAAGGAAAATGAATATTAGAAAGAAGTCAAGAAATTAAAATGAACTAAATCCTAAATCCATGAAGAACATAAATATATTACCTTGCTCAAACCTGCTAGAATTAAGATCAACACCAATAATCCTAGAAGCGCCTGCAATTCTAGCCCCTTCAGCAGCCTATCATAAGCAACAGAGTTACAAATGTGCAAGTCAGAAGCAGCAGGGATGAACAAAAAACCATAATATATGAAGAGAAGAGGTACTCACAGCAAGGCCTACGGCTCCCAATCCAAAGATGGCCACAGTTGAACCCTTGGTGGGTTTTGCAACATTCAAAGTAGCACCAAGACCTACAAAATGATCACAGATTTCATTAAACTAACAGAATAAAAGAGAAAAACTGATGTTAAAATCAACTCACAAATTGAGGGTTTCTTTTTTCAAACCTGTAGAGATTCCACAGCTGAGAACACAGACTTTGTCAAGTGGAGCAGCAGGGTTGACCTTGGCAAGACAGCCGGAATGAACAACAGTGTATTCACTGAAAGTAGAGGTGCCAACGAAATGGTAAATGGGTTTCCCATTGATGGAGAACCTTGTCTTGCCATCATTAAGCATTTCCCCTCTGTCTGTGTTGATCCTTAGCAGATCACACATGTTACTTTCCTCCGACTTGCAATGGCGACAGTCCCCGCACTCCCCAGTGAACACAGGAAGTACATGGTCACCGGGTTTAAGCTCTGTCACACCTTCACCCACACTTTCAACAACCCTAAATACCCAAATCAATAACACACACAAAACCATCAGGGCACATATATCAAATTGAATATGAAACAGAATTAAAAAAAAAAAAAAAAAAAAAAAAAAAAAACTAACTGTACTAGTATTTGAACTCACCCTCCTGCTTCATGACCAAATATGCGAGGGAACAATGGGGTTTGCCCCTGTAACATGACAAGTTATGAATTAGTTCACAATATCAATAAATATTTGTTTAATTTGCCATTTTTAATGAATCATAAAGAGATAATGTTTACCTTGGCTTCCCAGAAGTAAACATCAGTGTGGCAGAGGGAGGTGAAGAGGATCTTCACACGAACCTCCATGGCCTGAGGTGGAGCCACCTCCACCTCTTCAATAACCAGTGGCTTTCCAGCTTCCCATGCCACGGCAGCTGCAATTGCAAAATCATAAATTCCAATAAACAAACAAGAAACTTTCCCAAACTCTAGTAGAAAAAGGGATGGCAAATCTTTATGAAAATCACATTTATCCCAGAAATGAAAAACAGAAAAGAAACGTACCTCTGCAACGAATCACCTGACCAACAGTGCTTGACATATTTTCTTGCAAATTTTTAGTAGTAATAAGTAGTAGAAACTAGAAATGGTTTTTTTTGCTAATTCTCTTTAAAGAATTCGACTGATTTTTGTAATGCTTGAAACTAGCCTACATTGAGAAGGTATTTATATATGTATGAAACAAAGATGGCAGAAAGTGTAAAAAACCACCAAAGAGAGTCAACCACTGGTTTCTAGTTCGTTCCTTGGTTTGGGTTTTTGTGGGTAAATGTAAGTCATGGCTGCACCGAAGCAAAATCCAACGGCGCCTTGATTGATAGCTTTGGTTTGGATCGCTTTCTGGTGTTTTGGAATATAATACTGGCGGGTGGGCAACTAGGCATCATAATATTACCTCCAAGCTGTGACGCCTGTCTTATTGCTTTTTTCCCTCCCCGACTCGTGGCATCAATGCTGTCTGCTTTCCAATTGGTTTTACCCATTAGGCACCGATTAAGCCCCCCTTATATTTTAGTATGACTTTAATTAATGTACTCTATTTGTGTCATGTCTGACGAAAGCCTTCGAATTATTTATGTTTCTTTTGAATTTTAATGTACAATTATAGTAAGTTGTAAATATAAATATTAAATTAAATATAATAATACCCTTATCAAAGTCTACATTTTTACAATCAATTGAGCATGGTACTTTATTAGACCGGTTTTAACTGGCCTAGTCGAAATCACAGTTAAAGTTGGATCGATTTAGCTTCTAATGTACAGAAATATAATTACATGCATCGAAGGATAAGTATATGCTAATTTTTAACAAGAAACCTTTCATTCAAAATTAGCAATAGCAATGATGTTAATGATGATTTTCTACCAAGGCCTAACTATGGACAATAATTAGAACTTAGAAATGATAATTAGTATCCTGGCATCTTTGCAAAAAGCATATTTACATAATAATCCTTTTGGGATCAATCATCTAATTCAAGCTAACATATCATCATTTGGCTGTTGATCTCATCATGGAGTGCCTACAAGGACTTGAGGGCTCCTGATTATATTTGCAGTGTTACCTGAAAAACATCATTATTATTAGGATCCGAATGTTAATTATGCTTGGGGGGGAAATTTGAATGATTAGTTGGAAAAATGGGAGTTTGATAAATATAGATTACCATGATTTAACTTGCTTTCCCTTGGTGTTTTAGGTGCACTGCAATTCCAGCTGCCCCAGCCAGATCCTGGACTAGCTGCTCTGTCTAGCTGTGAAGCAGCAGGATTAAATGTGTCCCTGAAAATACAACCAACAAGATGAATTAACTTAATCAATTAAAAGACAGAACAAAACAGAGTATCTTAAAGCTTATATATCCTGCTGCTACATTATCTAGAAACTCAAAAGCAATATAAAATGTGATTCTGTTCTGTATTTTTATTAAATCCAAACCTTGCAGGACTCATTGATGCAGCAAAAGGATTCCAAGCCCAGCTATGCATTGGGGTTCTCATCCCATCATGCATTGGCGTTCTCATGCCATCATGCATTGGAGTTCTCATGCCATCATGGATTGGTGTGGCTGTAAAGGAAAGCTTAGCTAATTAGCCCATTATTGATGCAAGCAACTCAGTAAAATTTACTACATTCATATTTTTACAATGAAAGCTCAAAGGACCTGGTTCTCGCATTGGAGTCTCGCTTCCAAATCCATATCGAGGTGTATTGCTGGCAAAAGAAACAAAGCAGAGCATTAAATACTGATCCAGTGTTAACGAAAGGGAGAGAAGAGGACGATAGGGAAAGAGCTAAAGAGAAATAATTTCTCACCAGCTTGGGGTTGTAACATTCATATTATCAGAGATTTGGCTACGATCCACTGTGTACAGACAATGAGCAAAATTCAGTTAATACTAAAGGCTCGCATTCACTTTAATGACAGGTTTGGATTTAAAGTTTCATCTTCAAGACTCTAGGTAACTGCAGAAAAACTTGCCTGTTACAGTCCTCATTTGAGACTCCAACTCAATTCGGACTGATTGTCCTTTAACCTCTATAACACGACCGCGAGAACCCTTGAAGTGACCCTTGCAAACTTTAACCATAGTACCAACAATGGAATCGTGACCTCTTCTTCCGCTTTGATATCTTCTCTCGTCTGAAGCAAAAACAGTTAAGATATCAGCTGCTAATTACATCCAAGTCCATTTCAACTCATCAGATATAAACCAGATCAAAAAGATGAGTGAATTTCAACTATCTAGGCATTCACAACAGAGTTTATACCTCCTCTAATTAGTGGTCTTCCTGGTGATTGGGGAATGTAGGCTGATGATCTTAAATGAGAAACTCGTGACTCCATGACACCGCCCTGCAATATTAATGATCAAAACATGAGGAAATTGTTTTTCGAATTACTGCTTTATAAACTAAATGAAAGATTGATCTTAAATGTCTTTACTTTTATGTTATTTCTGGCATATGAACCCCCCAAGAGGGTACAACATTGTGCTTTAACACAAATAAAACCTCCGTGCTCAAGGTTGCGGCGATCATGGATGAACAGAGTCTGCTTATATACGTGTTCAACTGGTCCTTGTTTTCCCTAAGTTTTAAAAGATAAAAATGCATTATCTTACATATAAACATAAACAATTACAGTAACGATCAGGTCAAAGCTAGATTAAAACAACTCACTTTAAATGGTCCCTCAGCAATCCTCACTATGTCTTTAACAGATATTCTGTTTCTAAATTTGTCTTCTCCAGTGCCCATCTTCTCAATCTTGGAAGTGATATCTTGGAACTTAAGAACTTGGGTCTCAGCCCGCCCAGGAGTTCCTTTCAGCACCTATAGTTAAGGGGAAATAGATGACCCAATATAAATCTCAAGAGAGAAGGAAAATGGACAGAAAAGAGAGTGAGATAGTTCAAAAATTACTTACATGATAAGCTTTGCCATCCACACCTATGACAAGGCCAAAGCTGGAATCACTGCAACATAATCATCAAATAAGAAAACACAGAAAATATAAAGAAAAATTAGATTAAAATAGATGTGGAAAGAAACTCGAATTAAAAACATTAAGATGCAAATATTTAATAGTAATAATTTGGAAAGGCCTCCAGAAGCTACAACCTCTGAACTTCATTTGTAGAATTATGTGGACTATAAGAATAAGAAATTAACTAACTCAAAACAAGGGCTTACTTGAGCAGAACAAGATCATGTATCTCATACTCATTCATTCGGTTGGCTGTAGAAGCTACTTCACTGCTTTTCATAACACTGTCTGCAAATACACGGATCTGGATGCAGCATGTATGTTTAACTTAATAAGTATTAAAATACCAAATCAATGATTTCAGTTCCCTCTTGAAAACTAATGAAATTGTGAATTACCTCTTCCATGGATGCATCAGATACAATGACAAGAACACGGCCCTCAACTTTAATAACCATACCGGTTGCACCTTCTTGAAAACCAGAGATAACCTTGACATGATCTCCAGTCTCAAAGTACTTGCTGATATCTTTAACATTAACACTAAGAGTTTCCTGCAGAAAGTGGGCATAAAAATGGTTCCAATTTTGCTATATATTGTCTGTTGATGCAATAAAAAAATGTTCAAATAAAACATACCGGCAGACCCCTGATTCCTGGTTTGATACAAGCACACTCTTCCTCTACCTTCTCAATGATTCCCCTCATATTTTTGAGATCACCCTTGACTACAATAACTTTATCACCCTTCAAGAATTGTGCCTTCTTTGTATCTCCAGATGATAAAGAACTGGAAAAATCTCTATCTCCTGTCTCCCCTGGCCATTGAAATCTTTCAAGCTCATCAAAGGTTGGCTGGATATCGCGATAGCTAATTGATTTCATTGAGACTGATTTATACAGAAAACCATCTTTGAACATCATTCCAGCAATTTTATCGAAATACTCTCCAGTGTAAGGATCATGCTTTTGGTCAACTTGTATATTATGCTCTCTGATATGGCAACAGTAGTGAAGTATCCACAGAAACATATGAAACCAGAAAATATTTAGTTAAAGCATGTCTTATATACTATTGATCCAAAAAGGATTAATTAAAACAACAGGTAATATACCTGACTTCGTCTGTGTTAATTATCCTTGGAGGGGGAATAATTGCTTTCTTTACAACTTCCAGACCCGCCTAATAAGTTGACAAGAAATAAGAAACATAATTGAAATCCTTCAAGGAAATAATCACTAGGTAGCAACTCTTAAGCAACAATTTGTCAAATTAAGATCAAATTAAGATTCTTTTGACAAGAAAGATCAAATCAAGATTAAGAAAGGAAAAATGATCAGTTTAGTTAGAACAGTTTGAACCAAAATCTAAGCAACATGTTAAAGCATGCATGCATTAAATAATATATCCATGTATAAAGACAAACAGCAATAAAATGAATATGGTAATAACCAACAATGAGTACATGCCTTATATAATTTTGTAGGAATTAATGCCGATAAACATTTGACCCAAAACTTAGCTCATCACTAAATATTCAATATAGGAGCAAAGAATGTGTACCAATTTATCAGCTACTTCCTGTAAATCAATCCGTGGAACTAGCTTCACTGTAACTCTCTGCCGAATATTATCAACATATGTAACCTGTATATAAAAAAGAAGGCTTATTTAAATGAGGAAAAGGGAGAAACAATCAACTGTTTTACACATCCTCAAGCAAGATGATAGACAGGATTTATGTACTTGTCCAAGGTCTCCTTTGTATGCTCCAATCTTCATTCGTACCCATGTACCATTAGATATATCAATGGGTTTGGTTTTAACTGAAAGAACACCAACCATTTCTTTGATGGGCACAATCATCATCTTCCTGGGATTTATATAACGAAGACCTTTGCAAGCCTGATGAAAAAACATGGAATTAGTAGTTTAGTACTTTAAAAAAAAATCCTGAATACATGTAATTCTTTTTCTTGGGGTTACATAACATATACCTCCATCACATGTGCTTCTTTATGTGCCTCAATATATATGTAGTTTTTGAGATTTTCAAGGGCTATGGCAGAACAAATTTGCAGTTCAGGTCTATCAATTGCCTTTTGCATCATGCAAATAGCAACTTCTCTCTCATGTCCAATCTAAAATTAAGAACTCAAAAGAGTTAAACTATGAAAAGTCAAGATGATAAATTAATTATATGATTAAAACAGAAAGCTTTAAGTGATCATCAGAAGAAAAAGAAACCCATACTTCACATTTAACCAACCACAATTTTGGATCCCTAACAGATGGCAAGTTGGCTTGCTGGTCAACACTTGTGGGTTTTTCATCTTCATATTCATACTGATCATAATCTGCTTGTCTTGAGGAACCATATTTCTCTTGAATCCTTCTTGCCATTGCCTCAACATCATCAAAATCATCTTGTTCATCCTGATCTATTGGTATGAAAGGACGACGAGGCATCCTTCCTTCTTTCCCCATTGGTAATTCAGTCATATTATCATCTATAAAACCTGCATTGCAATATTTATGAGAGATAAATATTAAGCTAACAAAATTTTTTTTTGAAAGGCAAAGGCAAGAGTTATTCAATAGAAGAAACAAAGGCAGACTAAAGTGCAGAGTACAAAGACCAACTCTGGACATGAGCAACCAAAACAGTCCAGCACAAAAAGGCAAAGCAAACAGAGGAAAGACATGAACAAGCAAATTAACTACTAAGAAATAAAAGAAACCACTTTCGCAAAAGCAACTGCTCCAAGAAAAGCTTCTTAACTATGAGGCAGATACTAAAATAAATTGCCATGGCACTGTATCAAGTTTTTCCACCAGCAAAACCGCATTCTTAAGAATCAAATCCAACAGACCTTGCGATCAACCCACCTTGTAGCTTCTCTAATTGCATATAGACCTAGATTATTCCATCCAAACTCTTCCATTTCTCAACTCACACCTCCTAATCCAGCTTCCTGGGCTTCCCCCTAGCAACAAAATCAATAATAAAATTCAACAAAACCAGATAGTGACTTGCTCTAAGAAGAATTCCTCTATTGCTTGAAATCCCAATAACCCATTCAAATGCAATAGGGAACCTTCTGATTTCCTTGATCATCATTGGCGTACAGCCCAGCCATGAAAAATAGCATCGGATCATTGAGGCTTCCCAAACAAACACTCCACACTTTGAATCTTTACTCACTCCCTGTCATTTTCCACGTACAGAACAACATTGATATTCCCACCAAGAATCCAAAAGATGAAAAATTGTCTTTTAAATCCCTAAAAACACTCCAAAAAAATCTCCTAGGCAGCTTCAATATTTTTAAAAAAATTTCCTTTTTGTGTAAATTAAGTCACTTTAATCAAAATTAAAACAATAATATGATTACACAGTAGACCTCGAAACAATCTAATGCATATATTTCCTCAGTTACTAAAGTATTTTTCTCCAGAACCATAGAACTCTAGACCCCTAAAATTTACCATCATCTAAAATCCCTAAAATAAGATTGCTAAAGTAGAGAAGAACTTAAAACTGGGAAAGATAACGCAAAATTACCATCCTCAGCATCTTCCTCGTCATCCTCCTCATCGCTATCAGCGACGGCGGCTATATCGTCGAGAAAATCCCTAACGGAGGATCTCCTTTTACGTTTGTGAGAATTCTCCTCATCGCTATATTCATAATCATTGTCTTCGTCTTCTTCTTCATATTCCTCGTCGACATCATCATAATCGTCGTCAAGTCCCTTTTTTTTCATATTCATTACCTTTCGGCGTCTGCTATCTTCGCCATATTCATCTTCTTCGCGGCTGCTCTTCGCCTTTCGACGAGCCATGGCTAGTTTCGTCGTACAGATGGGAATAACAGCGGGATTTCGAAATTCGATATATTGCGAGTGACAATTAGAGAGAAAAACCGAAAACCTATACAAATAACTAGTAAAATAATAAGTGTTAGGGTTTTATATGGAATTTTTTTGAGGGATTATTATATACTGAAAAGAAAATTTTTGAAAGCGTTGATTCTGGTTTGTTTGATAAAGGAAACCCTACTTAAATCTCGGTATTCTTGTTCATGCATTTTAGCAGTTATTAAAATTAAAAATGAAAAGGACAAAGAAAAAAAGCTCTAAATTTTGTAAAGTGTAAACCTTAGAACTATATAAAAATTAAAAAGCCTACAACGAGGTGGACTTAGGCCCAAATTTCTTTTTCATTGGGTTTTTGTTTTTCTCTTGTGTTCCATATATATATATATATATATATATATATATATATA
>AWWV01014415.1:0-30934 GCA_001974805.1 Corchorus capsularis
ATATATATATATATATAGTCAATAAAATAAAAGACCCAAATGGCCGAATATTCAATAGTGGAATTGAGTTAAATTAAAAAATGCGAGTAAAGTAGAAATGTAGAATTTTAGCTTTGATTTCTGCTTTTTTGGCTCAACTTATATAGAAAATGCTCTCTATTTTGACAAAAAAAATATTTTGAATTGAAACTTATTAAAAATCCAATTTTCATAGTTCCACCTAAAATATAATAATAAATTAATAATGGAATTAATTAAGCTTTCATTGGTTAAGTGATTTTTTTTTGTTAATTTCCTTGATATCATGTATGGTTTAAATAATTTTTTTTGTTACTTATGAACATGATATTAAAATGGACTACACAATAGGAGGTAGCCCTCTTCTTTCCCATAATCCCATCCTGCACATCCCAGGATTTGAACCCGAGACCTCCCGTAGGGAGTCTCAAGCTTTAACCGCTGAGATGTCCCTTGAGGGACGTATGGTTTAAATAATATAAGTAAGAAAAAAGGGGAGGGAAAAAAAAAGAGAACAATCGAAGTTGGGCCTAACTCTGGCCGAAAAGGTTGGGCCTAACCAAGCCCAAATTTAATTAAACTCCGTTAAGTAATTAGTGGGTAACTGTCAGAAAAGGGAAGGAAAAAATGTCTATGTCTATGTCTATATAATAACGAGCGCCCACTCGTACTCTATACTCTTCGCTCATTTAGCTCTTGTCTCTCACTTTCTCTCTCTCTCGCTTTGGTCTCCCTCCCTTCCGCGCGCTCTCCCTCTCTCTTACGCTGCTCACTTCTCATCGGGTAAGGTTTCTTAGGTTTTCTCTCATTTTCTTTTTTTCTTCGTTTTCTATGTTATAATTCTTCATTTTTCTGTGGTATAATATACCCCGTTGACTAAAAGTCTTCGCTTTCATCTGTTACTCTTTGATTTGGGTCGTCAATTTTGAATTCTGAGATTTAGGGTTTTGTCATTGATTTGGGGTTTTTTTATTCTGAGAATTAGGGTTTTGTCATTGATGTGGGTGTTCTATTTTTGATTCTCAGATTTAGGGTTTTGTCATTGATTTGGGTTTTGTTTTGTTTTGATTTGAATGAATCGATTGTTGTTGTTGAATAATTGTAATGATGTGGGAATCTTACATGTTTGAAACAGTGAACTACCTTTCCACCCAATGAATTTTGATCTAAGTTGGGAACAGCCGCCTCCTTTTCTTTGTTGTGATTTTGGGTTTATGAGCGCTGGGAGACTCTGGTATTCTTCTCAAAAAGTTTCTTTTCGGCATTGGACTTGGCCAGTATTCTACGCTTCAAGTGTGGTTTGATCCGTTTCTGTTATCGATTATTTGTTTTGGTTCTGTTTCTCTGCTTTTAGTAGTGAGCAGAACCAAAACCTTCATTATTCACTTGCTCGTGATTTAAGTTGTTTTATTGGATATTGGAACTTCGAATTATTTTCTCCATGGGGAAATATTCATTGCCTCTGGGGTTTCGGTTTCACCCGACTGATGTGGAACTTGTTAAGTATTATTTGAAGAGGAAAATTTTGGGGAAGAAGTTTATTTTTGAAGCAATTGCGGAGCTGGATATCTACAAGCACGCACCTTGGGATCTGCCAGATATGTCGCTGTTGAAGACTGGGGATCTTAAATGGTTTTTCTTTTGTCCTATTGAGAAGAAATATGGGAAAGGGGCTAGGTTTAATCGTGCTACTGTTTATGGCTACTGGAAAACCACTGGGAAGGATAGGACTGTTGTGTACAATGAAGAAGTTGTGGGGATGATAAAGACTCTGATTTTCCACCGAGGCAAAGCATCAAATGGAGACAGAACAGATTGGGTAATGCACGAATACAGGCTTGAAGAGAAAGAATTGGCTAGCAAAGGGGTTAGTCAGGATACATATGTGCTTTGTGCTGTTTTCAAGAAGGATGGTGTGGGTCCCAGAAATGGTGCCCAATATGGAGCACCATTTAAGGAGGAAGAATGGAGTGATGATGATGATGATGAAAATTTGTTTGGGACTGGCTCTCTGTCTGTCTTCTCTAAACTAGCATTTGGTGGTGCTAGTAGCTCATATGCCCCTGAGAGCCAATGTGCTGAACCATCTGTTCTATCTAGTGGGTTGCATACTCTACCTTCGCCTTCGGTGGTTAATACTGATGCTGCTACTAGTCTTAACCCTGGTATTGATAGTAATGCTCATCATGTTCCAGCTGTTACCAGTGATGCCGAGCTCGCCCTTACATTCGCAGATGCTCCTCAAGTTCCAACCATTACTAGTGATGGCACATGCATGGATGCTCCTCAAGTTCCAGCAGTTACCAGTAATGCCAATGATGTCCTTACATGCGTGGATGTTACTCAAATTCCAATGGTTGTTGATGCTATGGCTGTCCCTGCATTAATGGAGGCTCCTCAAATTGCTCATCTTCCTCAAGTCCAAGAATCAAATGATGACATTATATCAATGTTGGATCTGTTCACTGAAGAAGATTCTGAATTCTTTACTTATTTCAGTGGTGAAATGACTGGTGCTGCTAATAATTTGTCCTTGGAATCTCAAGTTTCTGAGGATAATGAGATTGCTTGGATGTTGGAATCCTTCAAAGAAGATGACAATCAGAATAATCTATGGTATCCTTAGAATAAGATGTCTCAGAACACATGTCCCCTTTAGTTAGTGATTATTGGAACAGCTGGTTTTTATTTGGATATTATATACTCTTTAAATTGAAACAGCTCTCTGCATTTGGGAATGTTCTTAGATGACACTTCTTGTTAGAAAATTGTGATGTGTTGCTGACTTTGTTTACCATTGTTTTGAGTTAAGTGTTCAGTTTGAGAATAAAGGTTGTAATAACTACCTTTGGGATTCGTACATTGCCTTGTGCTTTTCTATAATTGCTTTATGGAATTTAAGTTCAAAATTTGCTAGCCATTGTGTTGTGGTCTTAAAATGACATATGTCATGTCTTGTTTTTGTGAATCCAATAGTTGCTTAAATGAATGCTTCATGCTCCAATTGCCATTGCCTGCAACATTCTAGTTCTGCTTTTTTTTTTAATTCTTTTTTCTGGTGCAGGCAGGGGGTGCTTTTTTTAGGACAGGAAAAAGACAGTACTTCATATGTTTAGATCTGCATTTATACACGGCATTTCAGATTTGTATGAGAAGCCAATAGCAACCGCATTTGCTTATAGTAGAATTTGTACTTTGTAGTAATAAATAAATAAATAAAAAGATAAATACAAGTTTGTAGATTTTATGAGCGAAAATTAGTACTAGTAATTAACAAACCAATAAAAGTGGGAAGAAATCTCACCCAAATTTCATTATCTCCAAACCCAACTGGCTACCAGATTTTGCTATATTATGTGCTAAGTAGCTATAGTTAGCCTCCCTTCTCATAGAAGAAAAAGAATCATTAGATAATTTAAGAATTTCACCAATTGAATACCTTGAAAAAAAAAAGAAAAAAGAATTTCACCAATTGAATTACTAATTTACTCCAGTTTTCCACAAAGTCAGCTCTCGTCGATGAATCTACTTCATTACTAGAAATGCATAATATATTATTGTTATTAAATAATTAATTAATAAAATGCTAAAAAATCTACCTTCAAATTCAATCATAAAACGTAAAAGCCCAAAATGATAGTCGTCTAGGTGATGTTGTCTAGCCAATAAAAAGCTTCCCTTCTACTCATGTTAGCTGTAATGGGCGTTTGTTCCCTGTGGGCAAACATTCTGTAGGCTCTTTCCATCTCTTCTTTTAGTTTCTTCTTTTCTCCATTTTACTTCTTCTTTTTTTCTAATATATTAGGTTTGTTTTATTTGATTACATTATTATTATTATGACTTGTTGAATTTGGTGGAATTTTGGTGTCAAAATTTATTTCGACGCAAATGAAATTTCCATTTTTAATTACAACTTAACTACGTTGGGATAATGAGGAGAGCAATGTTACTGACCCGCCGCCTATCCGCCTAACTTGTCAATAAACAATTTAAATTACTATGATTTCTAAAATTATATATTTCAATAATATTCTAAAAATTAAAGACTTAGTATTTACTCTATAAACTCTATTTATTTGTAATTTGTAATTAGGAGTTAAATCTGAGTTGTTATCTCAACTAGTAGGTGTATCGTGTCTAAACCGTGAGATCTGGGTGGGTTCGAGTCTCAAAATATGAGTTTAGTTTATTTGTTCGTTTGTTTAGTGGATATATAGTTAATTTAGTATAAAATAGTTTCTTAATTTTGAGTTGATTTCTCATTGGATTTTTAGACATATAGAGATTTATTCTTATTATAATTAGACTTCAATTGTATCCGCAGGGATAAAGCAATAAAACCAGGGAGAGCAAAATGTATTTTTTCTAATGAGAATGATTGGACAAAGATCCTAATTAGTTATTTATCCTTTTTTTCTTGTTATTGTCGGACAACTTTGTAGTCAATATATAGAAAAAAGATTTTGAACTGTATATAAATTAAAAACAATTCAAAAAAGATTTTGAGGTGTATAAAAAGCAATTCAAAAAAGATTCTAATTATTTTTAGATAAATCCATATACTATATACAACAATTTAATTTATATAATATTTTTATTCATAAAACAATGTTAGGAGTCATTTTGAAATGCAAATAATTGGATAACACACGAGATTCACATACAGGGCTTCCATCCAAATCAAGCGCTATGCTACACCAGATTTAAGTCCAATATTCGAAACAATGTTTAGACCTAATTTGGCAAATCCGCCTAATTTGAGTATTTGCACAAAAACGGCTAAATGCTCAATTTGGGGCCAAACGTTTGCCGCGATGCTCGATTTGGGGCCAAACGTTTTCGGGACTGCTCAATTCGGGGCTTTTTTGGATGGAAAATGGGAGGTGTATTATACGCGCCGTTTACACGTGTGAAAGGCCATTTTTTATCCAACTAAACTTTGATTTATCCAGGTGTAATATACAGGTGGCTTTCTAATTAAAAAAATAATTATTTTTCCAAATAACATCAACAAATCCCTTAAAAAGAAGTAAAAAAAAAAATTCCAACAAAAATGAACTACCCAAACAACCCGATCAAAACCTGGAGCAAGGAATTCCCAACAAAATCTCAAATGAGCAAAAAAAAAAAAATCCAAATGACAACAGATCCTGGTCCAATTTCTTCTTCCTCTTAATCAATTGCAAACTCGTTTGACCCGAAAACTCACTTTCACAGCAGATAGGAAGCTTCCAACGAGGAAACAGCAGCAAAAACAGCAGAAATCAACATCATCGTAGTCAGGCTTGATACGACCAAGGATTGAGAACCAAACCAAGGGCATGACAATGCTTTGTGTATGAAGAAACCTCAATATGTTTTGAACAAAGCCGTATGCAAATAAACCAGGAATAAGATGGCAAATAAACCTCAAGTGCTCCACTAAGCCTTGTCTAGAACAGAGAATTGAAAGATGGCAAATTCTTGCTTAATTTCAATAGGAATTAATAAAAGTAAAATAATTAATTTGGGTAGAGTGACCATGACATCAAAACCAGTGACAAAGGCCCAAGAATTGGCAAGGGTTGAATTAGAAAGCTCAAGCTTACCATGGTAAGCAAACATAACAGAAACCATAGTAATTGAAAAGTTGAAAACATTACACAACACCATTGGAACAACAAACTTTACTTATGTCTTTGCCTCACTCAAATCCAAGACTCTTTCCCATCAATTTCCCTTTCTTCTTCCATCACCAACCTCAACCTCGACATTCAAACTACTTCCCATTATTGTCTGGGTATCGATGGTTCTCCTCTGGGAACTGCTATTGACCGAAGAAAAAAAAAAGAAAACAAAAAAGAAAAAAGAAAATATATCAACGCAGAAAAAAAAATCAGGAATGTATAAATAAGGAGGTATTTTTGGCCAAAAAAAATAAGGAGGTATTTATAACAGAAAAGAAGAAAGGAATAAGAATATGAAATCAAATTTAAAAATTAATGGAATTAGAAAAAGAGAAGCCATAATGTAGTTGCAACAGAAAACCAAGACTCTGAGAAAGAGAGAAGGGGACGAGCAAAAACCCAATCAGGTTAAACACCCATTGAACTTGATAATTATAGCAGAAGCCCGTTAAGATTTCAACTTTTTGTAGAACATAAACTTAGGGTTCATATTTGGGGGTTTTGGTTTGGGGCAATTTTTGCTAAAATTCGAACGGTAAGAAGGTGTTAATTAGGGAGGGAAGCAACATAGTTAATTTTGAGACTCATCTAATGGCTAACTTCACCGGATCGAGGATTGAAGCTTGCGGTTTTAGATTAGTTTTTGGACTAGATTTAGATAGGTTTTCTTCATGGTTTTGCTTGAAAAAAAAAAGGAGCCATGAGAAAGGGTTAAAGCATGGAGCAACAACAAGAAACCAAAGTAGAATCGGCGGCCATGGGTGCGTCCTGGAGAAAGATGAGGGAGGAAGAAAGGAAGAAAAAAAAGAAAGAAAAAGAACGAAGAAGAAGATGAAGAGAATAAAGAATAAAGTTTTATAACACAAAAAAAAAGAATAAAGTTTTTATTTATTTTTTAATTCATTTTTTTAATTTCCACGTGGATAATAACGGTCACTAACGGCGCGTGTTGTTCACGGACCCAGTTTCATCCAAAAAAGCCCCGAATTGAGCAGTTCCGAAAACATTTGGTCCCATTTTGTTACAATTGAAACGTTTGGCCCCAAATCGAGCATCACGGCAAACATTTGACCCCAAATTGAGCATTTAGCCCACAAAATCAGAATAACCTTTGCTAAGGATTTTAATGATGAGTTGTGCTGGTTGGGATTGGAAAACATTTCTAGTGATGGCCCTTGTTGGTTATTTTTATACACATTCTTCTAGATTTTTCAATTCAAGTATCATTAACCATACTTTGGAGATGTTATTAATTTCGTTACATATTTGTGGTTATCTATAAGTGTTTATAATAATAATATACTTCTTACATCCCTTGATAACTGTCACCATTTTAATCAAATTATCTTAAACTTTTGATTCGTTAATTATAAAAATATATATACAAAATTAAATTATTAAAAAATATGTTTTGAAAAGTTTGAAACTTAATTGGACCAGATCATGTTTTCTTAAAATTTAATTTTATATAACTTTTTTTTTAATTTAATGATCAAAATTTGGAATAGTTTAACTAAAATGGTGACATTTATTGAGAGACACATGGAGTATATGGTGGCTCTAATTTCCATGGATTTGCTAACAAAAATACTATAGTAGTAACAATTTAATTTATCAATATTCAAAATGTGTTTGGAGTTTTTGCAGAGGTGAAAAGGTTCACAACAATTATTAATTACTACTAGCCTAGATGACTGTACGGACATACTTTAGGCCCGTGGCAAAAGAAAAATCAACCCAAAGCAATGGCTAAAAATATAGCCAGCTAGCAAGTGAAAGTGACAACGATTAATGTTGCAATTATAAAACTCGATGAACATGGCATATTGGCATTAATTTTTTAATTGAAAGAAAGTTTTTTTTTTTTTCGAAAGATGAAAGAAAGAATTTTGATTGAATCAGGTTAGTTGTGTTGTGTCGCATTGAAAATCTTTTATCTGTAACATACTGCTAACATCTAGAAAGGGTAAAGATCTCGGTTTCGAATTCTTTAATTATTTCCTTTTTAAGAACTTCAAATCTTTAATTGTTTCCTTTTTATTTTTTAAGAACTTCAAATATATACCATTAATTAATTGAATTAAAGTTTGGTTTGGTGACAAACTAATCACTTCAAATTTTCATTTTTATTATTATTTCTTTTGAAGGTTGTGCCAAAATTTCATTTTTACAATATTTGGTTGGATAATGCTCTTTATCATTAGAACTAGAAAGTATAGGATTGTAGACTAGTTAGAGTTAGTTTGATGTGGTTAGAAATACTGATGGATTTTTTTTTGAGAAAATCATTGGATTCATTTCATTCAAATATCAGGCTTACAAAACGTGCAAGGGATTCCCGCACCAGATATAATTGGCATTTACATCGCACTTCAAATATGCCAATATAAAAAGAAAACAAATATATATATATATATATGGTAAATTATACAATACATCACCGTCAGTGGAGTTTAGCATACTACACAAACGAATTTTGAAGGGTGACATGTGTCCCTTAGGGACTAGATTGAAATATTTAAAACTTAAATAATTCAAAAATTGAACATGTGTCAACTCCACAACCCGCTTGTGGAATCTAAAATTTACAGCGCCAGTGTATCATATAATCACCATATATATATATATATATATATATATATATTACTAGCCAAAATAATTATTAAATAATTAATAAAAGGCAAATTATACAATACATCGGAGTTTAGCAGACTACACAAGCGGGTCCTAAAGGGTGACATGTGTCCTATAGCGACTAGATTGAAATATTTAAAACTTAATTAATTCAAAAAATGGACATGTGTCAACTCCACAACCCGCTTGTGGTCTGTGAAATCCAAAATTTACACCGCCCCCGATGTATCAAATAATTACTCTTAATAAAATGCTAAAACATCTACCTTCAAATTCAATCAAATAAAAAGTAAAAACCCCAAAATAAAAGTCGTCTAGGTGATGTTGTCTAGCCAGTAAAAAGCTTCCCTTTATCATGTTTGCTGTAGCGGCCTTTCTGTCCCTGTGGGCAGCAAACATTCTGTAGGCTCTCTTCATCCCTTACTAGTTCCTTCTCCTTGATTCATTTTACTTCTTATTTCCCCAATATTTGGTTAGTTTTATTTAATTACTCTCTCTGTCCCATAATATAAGTTCATTTTAACCGTATCACAAAGTTTAAGAAAAGTAGTTACAACTCTAACTTCTATAAACTTTTATCTTATCTTTCCAATTTTATTCCTCTCCTCTCTCCTCCCACTTACTCCCTCATAGTCAATAGATAAATTAAATTTCAACTAAATTTTAACTATCACTAACAAGGGTAATTTAGATAACTTAGGTAAAAGTTGCATTGGGATTTAAAAAGAGACTTATATTTTGGGACAAATAAAGTTTCTAGAAGGGGACTTACAATATGGGACAGAGGGAGTATATGATTTATTATGAGATGTTTAAAAAGGTAAGTTAAAACGCAAAAAATATCTAAAATATGACCTGTCAATTAATTGGATGGGTTTTCGGTGTAAAAATTAATTTGCTTTTGAAGCAAACCAAAATTTATTTGGATTTTTCACCAATAAGAAAATTTATTTAGATTTGCATTTGAGATGAAAAGTATTTCCTTTTTTTGTTTTTTATTCTATTTTTTGATCAAATACAATGTCGAACGGGTTGTATTTCAATTCTAAAAATGGAGCCAACGAATAGTCATGCTATAGTTCAAAACTTGATTACATTTCTTGGATTCATGAGGATGATAAAGACGAAGATTCCTAATTGTTATATATCTATGCTTTTTTTTTTCCCTTTTTGGTTGAAGTATATATATATTTGGAATTAAATTTGAGATGAAAAGTATTTCTTTTTGTTTTTATATTCTATATATATTTCAAATATAATGTCAAACAAGTTATATATTCCGATTAAAACTAGTCATTATACATGAATTTGCTTAATATTCATGAGGATGACAACACGAAGATTCCTTTTAATTTGGTACCGTCACATAAATTTCCTAGTGGCTTGTTCATCATTTCTGTCTTGTTACTACCCAACAAAATTTTGTAGTAGTAACATTATGACTTCGAGGCTGATCAAAAAGGAAAAATAAGAGTTTGTAAAGTTGGATTGAAAAGATGGTGGAAGGGGACCTAATCACATGACTCATGTGTGTATATAGAAAAAAGATTTTGAATTGTATAAAAAGCAATTCAAAAAGGATTTTGAATTGATTTTAAACAAAATCATTTATTGTATAAAATAATTGTTATATCCAATAACATTGTTGTGTGTCATTCTGAAATGCGAATAATTAAATAACACAGGAGATTCACAAACAAACTTCCATCCAAAATTAGTCCTTATCTCGTATTAATTTAAATCTAATTTGAAACAATTCATCGAATTTAGTTTTAATTTGCCAAATCCGCCCTAATATGAGTATTTTTAGGCACAAATTCTTCGATATTCTAGGGTTCTAGGGGTGTGGGGTGCTCATACATGAAAGAAAGGAATGTACCTTCCATTTATATTTAATTTAGAGCCAACACCCCAATTAGCTTCCATTGAAGGAAACTTTTCTATTGGGTAAGGACTAAGGAGTTAAGGCCGAGACCGAGCCTTAACCAAGCCCTATTAGAATAAGGAAGTTTTTGAACCTCAATTTTTTTTAGGATAAAGTTTGGTAGCATTTCATTAATAAATATATATCATTAATACAAGATTATTCAGAAAGACCGTCTCCTAAAGTAAAATCGCGTGAACTCCAATCCAAACCAAAACCTCTCCGGCACTTAATTTGAGTATTTTCACAGAAATGGAATAACCTTTGCTATTATTATTATATAAGAACTACTATTCTTTCAACGTTTTCTACTTTCGTAGGCTGCATTTTTTTCTACAATCTTTTAAAAGATCCCATAGTTTTATTAGCCAGCTATATTTTATATATTAATATTATAACGCGTAGAGGCCATGGTTTGGGAGACCTTGACCACTCCAAATGAAACCACGCCAAATGAAAGGATTTTTATTTTATTCGTTCCATATATACATACATATATTAACTGATAAAAAAATAATAAAGAAAATCATGTCAAATGTAATTTACTATGGTCCTTCATGTCGGCTTTTGACTCTTTTTCAAGTACCGTTAATTATTGATTTTTAAAGTCCAAATCTAACAAGAAATGGATTGTATAAAAACAAGCAACTACGTTCCGGAATGTTCATGGCTTAAAAATAGAAGATTTAATTACCGCAAAAAAAAAAAAAAAAACAATGGAAGATTTTAATGGATTCTTTTTCATATATATAGGAGTAGATATTAATATGGGTAGCTGCAGCTGATTAGAGTTATTAACTCCCCACAGCAAAAACTTCTATAAATAAACCAAATATCTTTTCTTTTCTTCCCCGCCATTCTTCTCCTTTTCTTTTTCCTTCTTTATTTCTTTTCTTGTTTCATATACATTATAAGCTATAAAACAAACATATTCAAAACAGATTCATATTGTTTGTAAAAAGGTGTCGAAGAAACATGGAGCTGGAGCAACCCATGTTTAGAGAAACACCTAAATCCCGGAAACTCAAGCCAAAAACCGATCATACGAAGAACATGATGAAATATTCATCAGAAACAGAATCATCAACGAGCAGTAGTAGTGATATTGATTCTCCCCATGTTTCCAGCAAGCTTTGCCATGCAGGTTCAGGATCATTCAGAACTCTAGAAATGGGTGTGCCCAAGGTTGATTCAGCTGAAAAAAAGCTGTCATGGTTACGATCTCAAATCATCGGCGGCGATGCAGAGTTCGACTCTGTTTTTGGAACCAGAAAACTTACTTACGCCGATCACACTGCTTCCGGCCGGTCTCTTCACTATATCGAAAACTTCATTCTCACCAATGTTCTTCCTTTTTATGGTAAACAAAACAAATCAATCTTTTTCTTGAAGTTGTTAAAATGTCAACTCATCAATTAATTTTAACTTTATCTGGTTTTTTCATGCATAGGCAACACTCACACGTGTGACAGCTATGTCGGGGGAAGGACAACGAAAATGGTACACGAGGCATGTAACTACATTAAAAGATGTCTGGGCGGTGGACAAGATGATGCAATTCTGTTTTGTGGCTCTGGAACTACGGCAGCCATTAAAAGGCTACAAGAAGTTATGGGAATTACGGTCCCATCAATTTTAAGAGACTGTGTTATTAATTGCTTGACCAATGAGAAAAGATGGGTCGTTTTCGTTGGGCCTTATGAGCACCATTCTAATTTGCTTTCATGGCGCCAGAGCCTGGCTGAAGTTGTTCAGATTGGTTTAGATGAGAATGGGTTGATAGACATTGAAGCTCTGAGACTAAAGCTGGAGTCTTATAAATATGCCAATAGGCCTTTGCTTGGCTCATTTTCGGCTTGTAGCAATGTGACAGGGATTCAAACTGATACTCGAGAGATTGCCACATTGCTTCATGAGTATGGTGGCTTTGTTTGCTTTGACTTTGCAGCAAGGTACATTCATTATTGTCTTTGGCTTCAAATTAATTACTTCATTAATGTTTAGATTTAGACATTTAAAATTAAAATATGGAAAATACTTTTTTACCTCGCGCCTGATTTTACCGCTGATTATCCCGCTTCTAGGTTTAGCCCCTAATTATAAATAAAGAGGATTTGCACTTTGCAGTGTAAATCTCTTAATTTTAGACTATTATTGAATATATATATAAGGTTTTAGAAATTATGGTAACTTTTTCTAATGACACGTTAGGCGAGATATTAGACGATAGAATTAGACGGGGCAAATAGCATTACTCTTAAAACATTGATTTTGATTGTTCTTGATCATGATTTTCATGGATAGTGGTCCTTACGTGGAGATCGACATGAGATCAGGGGAGATGGATGGATATGATGCTATTTTCCTTAGCCCACATAAGTTTCTTGGCGGCCCCGGATCGCCCGGTATCCTTCTGATGAGCAAGGCTCTGTATCAGCTTGGATCTTCTCCTCCATCAACTTGTGGAGGTGGAACTGTTAATTATGTTAATGGTTTCAATGAGAAGGTAAAATTAGTTACTCTCATTTTTCAATTGTCAATTTCCCATTTGAATAGAAATTTTGATTTCCAAGATAAACTATTTTTCTAGTCAAATTTGACAAAATGAGGCATTTTTTTAATCACAAAATTGCAGGACACGTTATATGTAGATGACATAGAAGAAAGAGAAAATGGAGGGACTCCACAGATAATTCAGATGATTAGAGCAGCATTAGCCTTTTGGGTGAAAGAATACATTGGTTATCAAGTGATAGAAAAGCAAGAAAAGTCATACATACAACGAGCATTAGACAGGCTTCTTCCAAACCAAAACATATGTGTTTTAGGAAACACAAGCAAAGACAAAGAAAGACAAGCCATTCTTTCATTCCTTGTCTACTCCACCACAAACTCTTCCATTGACGAGACAGAGGAAAAGCTTGAAAATGGACTTTTCATGTGGGGTGAAACAGGGAAGAAGAGGGATAAGCCTCTTCATGGACCATTTGTTGCAACTCTCCTAAATGACCTTTTCGGCATCCAAGCTCGCGGCGGCTGTGCTTGTGCCGGACCTTATGGCCATAGTTTGCTTCATATCGACGAGACTCGGTCTCTTGCCTTCCGGGAAGCTATTGAAAAGGTATACATTTCTAACTTAGCCACCTTTTTGTTTTGTTTTTCTTGTTCAAGTGGAATAAAGACTTGTTGAAGAATAGTATAATCAAATACCGTTTAGAAGTAGTATTAGTTTTTGGTAGTCGCCGCCATTTACAAGTCAAATATAAAGGATTTTGTTCATGAATTTGCATTTAAAACACTTTTAAGATTAATCCATGAAGACTTGAAGAGTATACTGGAGTACCATTTATTAATTTTTGGTAGTGGCCGCCATTTACAAGTCAAATATAGAGGATTTTGTTCATGAATTTGGATTTAAAACGCTTTCTGAGATTAGTCGAAAAAACTTATCTATTGTGGTTTAAATATTCTTATTTCCTTGGCCACTTGCAGGGATACGTTGGGGCAAAACCTGGATGGACAAGAGTTAGCTTTCCTTACTATATGTCAAATGAGGAGTTTGAATTCATTCTTGCGGCTTTGGAGTTTGTAGCCATATATGGGCAAAGATTTCTTCCCCTTTACCATTTTGACCTGAGAACTGGCAGCTGGATAATCAGGAAGAAGGCACTTAAAGACCTAATCGGAAAAGAAAACAGTCATGGCAATCATGTCTTGCCTTTGGCTACTGCCTTTCAGGCGATAAGAATAGACCGCGACAAATCCTATCAATACAACGATGCAGAAAATGGGGATGCTTCTATCATAGGAAAATATGCATCCTACTTGAAAAGTGCCAAAAGAATAGCTGCTCACCTTCCCAAGTTTCCATCTGAACGCCGGTTCAGTGAGAATATAGATCTTGACCTTCTCCCTTTTAGGGTGTAACCATACTATCAACTATCAAGATATCGATTCAAATACATATCAATTTTTTTTTTTTTTTCTATTTTTCCTATCCAGTTTTGTTTGATCCTTACCATGGTAAATTGCAGAAAAGAGGAGACTTGACATGTTTTACTCAAACTTGTCAAGTTAACAGACTCCATACCTGAGTTTCCTGCGGTGCTGACAAAAGAGCTGATCAGTAATCAAATTTGATCACTCTTGTCTACCAACGGCCTTATTTCGACTATAGGAAATAAAGACAAACAAATGAAAACAATTCATGGACAGGATTTAAATGGTGATACCAGTAAATTTCCAGCTCAATCATTTCTTGTATTTGTAACTAAAGTAATGCCATATATGAACAACACATGGATTAATTTACACAGTAAGAAGGCTGAGAAATTTTCCCTTTGGGACAATCAAAATTCATTTAAATTCTACAGCTAGCAGCACAACTCTATTTTGAGTGTAATGAATCTATCTCCTAATTGTAGTATACAACAACAGACCTTGGTAAAATCCACCCAATTGGTGTCTTGTGCTTACAAAAATTAAGGATGGCTTGATTCACGAGGCCTCTTGAGTCCTGAAAATGTCCAATATTATGTAATCAATTGTGTGCATTGAAGCCAAAGTTGCCATCATGCAGAAGTGTAACTCTCTAGCAAATTATGTAAGCCCAGGTGATTGTATGCAAAACTGTTTCCCAAACCAAAACATATAAGAATGCTTTAAAGCATAGTTTACCAGTATTCATACTAGAAGAGAAATTAAAGAGAGAGACTGTTCATAAACTAGGAAAGAAACAATACCATGACTTCACAGAAAATGACTGGCCATCAATAGTTGTGGCTTCTCCTTTTCTTCTTCAACCTCCATTGAAGCTTCAGCTTTTATTTCTTCAACCCTCTTATCCCAAATATTATCTATTAGCTTCCAAGTTTCATCACTAACAATTTGAGTCTGCACATTTTTTTTAAAGGGTCAGCAGTATTCGCATAAATGACATATATAATCTAGCAAAAGCCTTTCCAACTTGCCTCCATGGGGCGTGGTGCACCAAAAGTTGCAAACCCAGCATTTCCAGGTGCAAATGTAACCCTCCCCGGAAGTGAGATCCCATGGATTCCCCATCGCCCAGCATAAATTAGGGCTCCATATTCGTCAATTGGACTAACAGAAGGCTGTACAATGGGCAAAAGCATCAATCATGCAATCATCAAACTGGATGCAAAAGAATTGCATCATCAACAATAATGAATAGGTGGTTTTATATCTGTTATTTGGATAGAATATATCAGTCATAATCAAAATTGCAAATGCTTATATTTCCACCTTAGATTCAGTTATGCAAAGAAAACATAGCAGCTTTCCAAAGAAGGTATGTAATGAAGTTAGGACAACCAACATAGTGACATAATACAATCATAATTATTCATCCTAAGTTCAAGAGGTTTTGTGTTTTTTATGGATCCCTAAATATGTTATTCTTTGTTCAGAAAGTACCTGAGATATTCGAGGTGCTCTATTGTATATGTCCCAAATTTCGCCAGCTTTAATTTTTCCCTTTTCAAGTAAAATATCTGCAAAATGTAAAGATAGATAAACGATAAAGTGTTTAACTATTTCTTCCAATTTCAAACTATAAGTACAGTATCAGATCTGTTGGCCAAAAAATTCAAAACTTTCTTGGTATCTTTAAGCTAACTGAAGTGATGGTGCCAGACCAACAATTTTATAAGCAATAAATCAGTCAGCTTAAATATAATGGAATCAGTTTATATTAAATAGACTAACCTGTAATTGTCTCTACAGCTGAATGGAACTCTCTCAGCACAGATGCACACTTTTCCACAGAAAAACGCATGTATTCATCACGAAGTGCTTCAAGTTTCAAAGCAAGCTGTATAAACATGATGAAGTTACTTTTGTAATCAATGTTAATACAGAAAAGATCTTCACAAAAAGCTATAGAGATTTAGCAGACACACAGTAAACATACATTTGGCACAAGATCTTTATGATTTCTGTAGTATGCTGTCCCAAAGGCTGTCATCCCTGTCTGCAAAATCAAGAACTCAGCAAGCCTTGAAGCTTCTAATGTAGATTTTGCTGAGATCCAACACATATTGTCAACCCCAAACATCTCCTCTTCGATTACTCTCGCTGCAAATTTAAGCTACCAGTGAGACATTATCTTCATTATATCAGAGAAAGATAGATATCAAGCGAAACTTATGCGTAACAGATGCAAAGTATTCTTACTACAGTTATCAAGATTATATTTGATAAGATATATATGACCTGACAAAATTAAGAGGTCCAATCTAGTTGCAAGTTGCGTCAATTAAGCTAATTGAAAAGGAGGGAGGCAGGCTTATTTAAATGATATAATTAAATTTAATTATTCCTTTAAGGAAAATGTATAGAAGATGCTTTAAAAATAAATCTTCACTTAATGAGTTGCATCTTCTTTTAAAATATATACAGCTCTACTGCTGAGGGATCAAGCTTAAATGCATGGAAATCCACATAAATAATTAATTCCATACCACTTCACTTCCTAGCCAGATTCTTCCCCTTCGTATACACAACAAAGGAGAAAACAATAATGTGAACTTCAAATGCACAGAATTTCATGGAAACCAAAGTAGAATAATGCAAATCATAACCCCTATAACTGCAATTAAATTAACAAAGTACTTGATGATGATGATGATGATAGTGGGAAAAGTTTTCACTACTTACGAGCACAGGCACGCACTAAAGAGTTTATATAATCTGATTTTCTCCTGAAAACCTTGCCCGAATTTTTACCATAGCGCATATTTGGCCGACTACGGATAGACTTTATATTTGTCTGTAGGAGATAAACAAGAAGATTTAATTAATAAATGTACATATATGGAAAGATGTCACAGAAGCCAATGATACAATCATATCAATTGATGATATATATTATTGTAGTGACCTCTATAAATGGGCGATAGGGATCTGGAAAGTAGCATGCAAGAACAGCAACAGATGCTTCTCGGTATGCCAATCTCAACTTCAGTTCCTCTGGAATTTCTCTACTATCTTCTTGGCCTGTTTCAAATGTGCCTTTTTGCTGAAGAGTAAATAATGAATAAAGTAAGAAAGTGACAACCAATATGTTGAAGCAATAAAGCTGTATATAAGGTACACAGAACTAACCCTCTTCAAAGCCTCTAGAAGTTCTTCCCGTCCAATGTAATCAAGATCTTTTCTGGCAGTCAAAATTCCAGCCTCGTTCCTGTCATCTCAGTTTAGGAAACATTAGCACTCTCCCCAGATGTCATATGTAATAAAGCAAAAGTAAGAAACTGCAAGTAGAGCATATGTACAGTATATTTTGAAGCTCTGCCCCAGTAAAATCTTCCGCAAGTGCAGCGATTTCCTCCAGGAGAACATTTTTCTCCTCCTCAGAACGAAAAAATTTATTTCTAGCATGGACCTGTGGAGTGCCAAAATAAACTCATATTATAAAAGATAGAAAGAACGCATGAGATCATTAAAGGCTTCTCATTACAATATTAATTAATGACACACCTTCAATATGGCCAATCTACCATCTTTGGATGGCAACCCAACTCTTATAATCTTGTCAAACCGGCCCTTTCTAAGGAGAGCAGGATCAAGAATATCCGCTCTGTTTGTGGCACCTATAACTAATACCTGAAAAGCCCAAATTTAGCAGTTGAATAAAATAAAAAAAAATATTTTTAAAAAAACCTCCTCTTCAGTTCAAGTGAAGACATAAATTGATACCTGTGATGTAGATTCTTTAAATCCATCCATCTCAGTCAGTATCTGAAGCAGACCATGTTCCCTTTCGGCACCACCCTATAAAAAATGTCACATGCACAAAGCCATTAAGATTCAATATATGTGATTATAACGAGGAAAGATGGGTCTTTGTTCTGTTACTTTAACATTATACATCTATCACACAGATGAGTAATTGCTGCAGCTAAAAGGTGAAAGGCTTGGCCTCTAAATGTTATCACCATTTAAGAGTGCCTGTTGCTCAAGCAGAAAAGAAAACCCCTCCACTCCGATCCCCAAGCTTTCCCCGAAGAGGAGAAATATGATAGTAAAGGTGAATTTTCTGAGCCAAAAATATAAAGATGAATAGTCTTACTTACACCGCCTATATCTGGTCCGCCACGCTTGCTACCAATAGCATCAATCTCATCAATAAAAATTATGGAAGGTGCAAATGATCTGGCATTAGCAAACAGGTCCTTCACTCGTGATGCTGCGACGCCAACAAACATCTGGCAAGTGAAGCAATTTGTTAGTCAGATTTCTAGTCCATGGGTCCCAAATTTCAAGTTAAAACTATCTGTTTTCCAACTTAACTAGATTTAAGACCATATTATCCGAAAAATGTATAGGATAAAGCATAAAATGAAGCATCTGAAAACCCAAAAGATAAAACTGATATATTAACAACACTGGGACTTTTGTGAAGAAACCAGTCCTCACCTCTACAAAGTCAGTGCCATTTGCTGCAAAGAATGGTAGTCCTGCTTCACCAGCAATAGCTTTGGCCAGCAGTGTTTTACCAGTCCCAGGAGGCCCATGGAGTAGAACACCTTTTGGGCAATAGATACCTTTATTTTGGAACTCTTCCTCATTTTTCAAGATTCTAACAATCTCTTGTAGTTCCCTCTTTATATAGTCTTGACCAGCAAAATCATCAAAAGTAACACCAGTTCTCTCCTCCGCTGATATAAATTTTGCCCTGGTTAAAATGCAAGCCCAGGTAGAATTATTTACTACTAACGACACTTCAAACTATACTCACAAGTCACAACAAATAGCCTAAATTCCTTGACTCGATAAAACAAACAAATGTGACAAGAATCTGTGCATCAGTAAAGTTTCATGAAAGCATTGACTTATATAAGACAGAAACTCTTGTTTTTGAGGACTACACAAGTTGTAATCTTAGAATTAAGAAGCCTCCAATCATCATTGACTTGAGATTAAAATTTAGAAATCTGCAAAGAGTTATTGAGATTATAACAATGCTTTCTTACCAGAAAAATGAAAAACTCTTGAGTAAGCTGCATACAGCAAATTTACATTGTTTACTTACCGGCTCTTGCCTAATGATCCAAGGGCATTGCGCTTGAGTGGTTTCTTAATTGTTTTTCTAGGAGCTCCTAAATCACAAGGTATTAGCTTTGCATAAATGGGCCTCATCATATTATCAATCCAGAGATATAGCGCAATTGACAAGGCAAGTCGCATAGACCATATAACTGCAACCACAACAGTGGAGTAGACTTCTGCAGGTACTGTGTCAACATTCAAGACATCAACATTCACAATTTGTTGGTGAAGCTTTTTCCAGACATCATTCCAACAATCAATGGGCATGCGGTCCACCACATGGCGCCGAAAAATTATTTCATTCTTTGAATTTTCTCTTGTTCCATCTATTTTCTTATCTTTGTAGTATGGCAAAATCACTGCAGGATTCTCAACGGAGTTCAGTATAATATTACATATAAAATCCGTTTTAATAAAAAGCACAAATATGTATATAAAAAAAGTTTAGAAAAACTTTCTTACCAGATACTGTTTGGCCATAATTGGAATACTCCATAAATTGAACATTGTTCGAGTTAAGAAGTCCCATAAAGTCACTAAAGTCAATTCTGTGTGAGTTTTCAGGATCCCACTCTGTCCCCTTCAACTTTCCACGCATGGTCAACAGTGCTCTGCTCCAATTGGAAGCCATAACAAGCTGTCTCTCTAGCTGCAAGTCAGCCTTCCTTTCAAGCTCTTCCAATTCATTTATTCTCCGTCTCTCTGCGTCCCTTAATTTCTGAAATATTATTGAAAAGAAGAAAAGTTAGAACACAAGGAAAAACCACAGGGTATACAAACATTACCAAATCAGTGGCCATCTGAAAGGCAATTAGTATGATATAATTCTAAAGTCCATGATCCTGTCTCTTTAAAGTGAAAACTCAGGAGGAAAAAACACTCACATCTTTGTTATTGATTCAAGCTAGTTTTAAATATGCTTTTACAAGTAAGAGCAATAATTCTATGAGATCAGAGTTGTTATCCTTACAAAATTAAGCTTTCAGAAAGTAGCATCTATTATGACAAAGCAAGAAACTTTTTAGTAAAACCATTGTAGCAATAGCTAAGAACTTACAAAATTAATAAACTATTCCCCACATTTCAAATTGCTAAGCATTTTACAATCCATAACAAATTACACAAACACATTCCAGTTCATAAGAAGTCAGGAAAAAAATTTTAAAATTTAATCTTTTTAATGAATCATTCAAAATTATATTATTTACCTTTTGCAATTCAAACAAGAAGCAAAAGCAAGTTAAAAAATGAAAACAAAAACCAATCAGTTGGAGTCAAGGTTTCTCATTTCCGCTTTCTCCCACCCAAAATTATTTCCTCATTGATTATATAACATTAGTAAAAAAAATGCAGAGGAAGGAAAGCAGAAAGAAAAGAAAAGAACCTCAAATAACTCAGTGGACTCGGCATCCTCTTCTGCTTGGACACTGGTTGAAGCCGCAACTGAGTCGGAACTCGAACTGGAATTGGAAGCTTTGGAAGCAGTAATAGTAAGAATTTTGCGTTTATTAAAGCTTAATTTAGGTTTAAAAGCATTATTACAGAATTTATTGCGAGAAAAAGAATACGGGAATCTAATGAGAATAGTTTTGGATGAGTAACAAAATCTCGTTGGAGCTTCTATGAAATTAATTGGCTTCGATAGGTGAGAATTCATTTTCCTTTCCTATCATCAAAAGGAAAAAAAAAAAAAAAGCTTCACTTTTCCTCACTTTCTAGTGCGGGAAAATGCTGGATTTTATCTGAGAAAATGAAGAACTGGAGATTTTGTGTGGGTTTTGGGAAGGAGAACCAAAACGCTGCGTTTTTTTACGCCGGCCGATCCCCAATAGATAAACGGTGCCGTTTAGCTGTTATCGGTTAAGGTTATGGGCTTTAGGTCCAATTCCAAATGAGAGACGTTGGGGTAAAACGGAAACCTGGCTAGGCCCAACTGGTTACCAATACCAACCCGACCCGACTCGACTATCCTTTTCAGTTCGTCGGCAAATCTAATCGAGGCTTTAGCGACGATTTTGTTTAATTATGATGTACTTTGAAGGGATATGTATATATACGCGAGCAAATCGAAGTGGGAAAAGCAGAAAGTGATGCCGGAGATCTGCTTCTGCTTGTTGGAATGGTAAACTACAGAGGCTCTTCTCTTATGAAATCCTCTTCAACATCCAAATTTCTCCCCAGAAAGCAATCTCCTACTACCATTGCTCTTTACATTATCTTCATCTTTGCGTTTTCAATCTTCATTTTCCTCTTCAACGCTGGCAACATCGTGGAAGACCAGCGAAACCCAATTATCTCTCACGAGTCTCACTCCCAATCCAAAACTCCACCGCAATCTCCATTTTTACAGGTTTGGGATTCGATGTTTCTTCTGTTTCTGTTGATGGGTACTTATATTTGAAGCTTTCAAAAAATGGGTCATTGTTCTTTTTGAACTGTCTGAAATTATGAACATGATTCTTATTAACTGCACGATTTGGAAAAGCATTGGTGCTTTGTTAAAAAAACAGAATGGGAATTCATGGATGAATAGCCTTTTTATACTTACTTCTTGACTTTTGCAGATAGCTGATGAAGAACTATGGGGTGCTCCTTCTAGCCATGGTTTACATTCATGTGTGAAGCCTACAAGTAAATATAAAGGTAAAACTAAAATCTAAAAAAAGTATCTTAGTTGTTATCTGACTCCAGTAATCCCTTCAGACATACGTCTATTAAAATTCACTCTGTTGGAAGACTACCTTCTTCAATTTTCGATCTTTTGTTTGTTTAGTAATCTTTTAGCAATTCTGTAGTTGTTTATTTGTTTGTTTATCTGTTTGTTGTCTCCAATTGTGCTTTTCTCTCATTCAATTTATGCAATGTCAGCTGCACAAGGCACTGGACGCTATTTAACAGTAAAAAGCAATGGGGGTTTGAACCAAATGCGCACTGGTGTATGTTTACTTATACCGATTTTGTTGTTTTTTATTATTTATTTTTTGCCTGCTTGTTCCTTATATATGCTTAACTACAAACTTAGTCACATGCTATGATTTTGTAGTAGTAGAGAATTAGCTACACGGTTAAGATAGTTTTTCCCACCCGACATTAAATTTGTTGTTTTCTTGACCAAAAATTCTGTAATCATTCTCTTCTAGATATCAGACATGGTGGCTGTTGCACACATAATGAATGCAACCTTGGTCATTCCACAGCTGGATAAAAGGTCCTTCTGGCAAGACTCAAGGTATTCTCATTGTTTCTAGCTTAAGTTAAACAAGTCTGTAATTTTTTGGTCTTGATGCCTGTCCTGTATTACTTAGGGTCTCTTATCATGAATTTTGTGAAACAGTTCATTTTCTGATATATTTGATGAGCTTCATTTCATCACAACTTTACAAGGAGATGTGAGGGTTGTCAGGGAGCTTCCCAAGGAACTGGAGCTTGTTCCTCGGGCCAGAAAGCACTTTACTTCCTGGTCTAGCATGGGTTACTACAAAGAAATGATGCAGCTATGGGAGGAACATCAGGTATTTAGCACCATGCTTTTTTATGCTATACTTGTCAGAACTATATGTCTTAGGCTATGTTTGGGGGGGCTTTTGGCGCGTTTAGAGAGCCTAAACGCGCCAAAAGCCCCCACCTGGACTTTTGGTGCGCAAGGTAGCGGTGGTGGTTGGCTGACATGGCCAATCCCACCTGCTACTAAACGCCCAAGTTTCAAAACTTTTAGTCACTTTTTCCATTTGTAACCCCTGCTTTTGTTGGGGTTTTTTTTTTTTTTTTTTTTTTTGCTTTTATGCTTTTTAGGTTAGTTTTGATATTAAATTTTGTAATTAATACTTTAAATATATTAAATGATGATTGATAATTATTTTTAATTTGAATATTATACCTATATTTTTATCCTACTAATCTATAAAAACTAAATCATTAAATTAAAAATAATAAATGTATAATTAATAATTTAATAAATAATTGAAAATCATATATAATACATTTTTATGTTAATATTCTAAAAATTTAAAGGATTTATAAATATTGAAAAAAATAAATTTGAAGATTTAATTATATAATTTTATTTTATACTAATACCCTTATTAGTAATTTTACTTCTCATCTCACCACCACACCAAACATACATTTTTCATCACTAGTTAAGTTCTAAAAGCTACAATTCTAATCTCATATGTACAGTAACTAATCTCCTCATTTCAATCTCCCCCACACCAATCTCACTGCTCTACCAAACAGAGCCTTAATTAATCAAGGTCAAAGTTTTAGATATCCTGCAAAAGAGATATTCGTTGCAACATCATCTGCATTTAATGATATCTTAAAATCTGGCCCTGTTAAATTTAAATTTGTCAAGATATGATTTAAGTATTTTGTTCCTAGGATGTTGATCAAGTAATTTTTGCAGGTCATCCATGTTGTTAAATCAGATTCTCGACTTGCAAACAATGATCTTCCTCTTGACATACAAAGGTTGAGATGCCGTGCTTTATACCATGCACTCCGCTTCTCTCCCCCCATTGAGAGCTTAGGAAAGGTGAGTTGCTACTCTGTGATGTTGCTGCTCCAGTTGTTGTAGTGGCTGCACACATGCACACACATGAACAAAAACAAAGTGAAGCTTGTGCAATGCAGCAAGGAATTAAGGCCTTATAACAAACTCATTGTAAAAGCTAGAATGCAATTGAGTCCAATACACATTCATGTTTAGTTTCATTATTGATGCTTTTAAAAGGTCTCCCATGGGGCTTCCTTTTAGATTCGGTTCTGACTATGCATGACGGTGACATCACAGAACCTGGTGGATCGGCTGAGGATGCGGGGTGGAAAATACATTGCACTTCATTTAAGATATGAGAAAGACATGCTAGCCTTTACTGGTTGTACTTATGGTCTGACTGATGCAGAATCTGAAGAGCTGAGAATACTAAGGTGACAACTTATCCTTTGTGCTCATGTATTTACTTGCAGTCTTACAGGCTTAGCAGCAATTCTTTTCTCCTGCATTAACTTGAATGGTCTTGCTTTACACAAAAAGAAACCCTACTCCATATGAAAGCAGTCCAGTTCAATGAAGGAATTGTCTGTTCCTCTTTATTTATACAGTGCGGTTATTGCTTGTTAACTCCTGGCTATTTGTCAATCTATAACCAATCCTAAGTCTTTTGAAACATAGGAAGGATTTTTACCGATTGAATTTATTGCTTGACAAAAGTATCAATATGCTGACTTCAAATTTTTGTATTAAATGTTTTTGAAGCTTCAGAAAAAGTTAGCTAGTTTCTCTCTCCTTTATGTAATTACTGACAGAGTGTTATACATTTTAGTTACGTTTATCAAAGATCAGGAAAGAATGACTATTTTGACCAAGCTTTAATCCTGAAAGAAGTTATCTTTTTGGTGTTTGCATGCTCACCTCATACTCAGTGATTCTTTAAATCTCTTTCCAGGGAAAACACAAAGCATTGGAAGGTAAAAGAGATCAACTCTACCGAACAGAGAATAGGTGGCTTTTGTCCACTAACTCCCAAGGAAGTGGGAATATTACTTCAAGCTCTTGGTTATCCTCCATCAACACTAATTTATGTTGCAGCTGGAGAAATTTATGGTGGTGAAGCTCGCCTTTCAGAGCTTCGGTCTTATTTCCCAAATTTAGTTTTCAAGGTTAATGGGCCCTATGTTTGCACAGATCATTTTTATAATAGTTTCATGTTGCATAAATATGTCATGCGGAGATATGACTTGGTTGATTAGTTCCTGAATTGGTAATTAATTTTGTTCGTTGCAGGAAAATTTGGCAACAGAACAAGAGCTGAAAGCATTTGCTAAGCACGCATCTCAAAGTGCTGCACTGGATTACATTGTTTCCATAGAGAGCGATGTGTTTGTTCCATCTTATTCAGGTAACATGGCACGAGCCGTTGAGGGGCACCGCAGATTTTTAGGCCATCGCAAGACAATATCCCCAGACAGGTAACCAATGGTAGATATATTATTTTGGGTTCTTTTAGGGGCTACCAACAGGTTCTCAGTAAGGTTATGAACTATATGCATCTTTGAATTTGATCTTATTTGGAGTAATCTTAGTCCTCTATAGTTCTTTTGTGTTGAATTCCCATAAAACAACTTGGCTGACATGAATGTGCTTAAATGCAAGACTTATTAATTCTTTTTTTCAGTGAGTTATTTATTTAGAAAAATACATGAGTGAGCAGTTGAGTCTTCCACAGGAATCGGTCCATGTATGCAGTTTTTTACTCTGGGTCTGGTGTCAAATAAAGTGTATTCTCTTGGAACATAGCAATATCTTGTTGGTATTCTCTCAATATAAGGTCATATCAACTTTAGTGTGATGGCTTTTTAACTTCTTTCCAAGAAATACTTTCTATTTCAATGAAATGTTTATGCTTATTGAGCAACTGATATTCTTATCTCAAGTATATTGATCCTTTTTGCAGGAAAGGACTTGTGAGGCTTTTTGATGAGTTAGAAAGTGGAGAGCAAATATTAGACTCCTCATTCTCATACCTTATACGGCAGATGCACAAAAACAGGTGATTATGATAGCAACTATCTTTTCTACATGAATTAGACCCCTTTATATGCTATGTCTCTGTTAAGAATCTTACACCATTGTAACTTGTAAGCTACTAGGCCCTGGAAACTTGTGACAGATCAAGTACTAAGGCGTTACCTAATTAAAAATTGGAAGTATCTTATTTCTTTGTCCAATACAAATGGCATAACTGTAAATGAAGTCTGATGGTTTTTTCATATTTATGTTGCAGACAAGGAGCTCCGAGAAAAAGAAAAGGTCCTTCACCAGGAATTAAAGGCAAAGCTCGTTTCCGGACTGAAGAATCCTTTTACGAAGATCCATACCCCGAATGTATATGTAGTTCAAAGACTGTATAAAATAGTCACAAACAAGAGTGCTTCACCTCCGCAGTATGAAATACGAGTTGGTTAAATGAAAGGATCACCTTTGGCCTTTGAGTGGTTAATGTCAACCAAGATGGAAGGGGAAGGTGCCATGGATTCCTGCATGAAGAAGCAATGGCTGTGCTGCCACTTTACTAACCTAAAGTTATAGATGCAGAACTAAATTAATTTGCCAGATGGCCCTCTTCCTATAGTTCCCTCGCATACTGTTGAATGGAAAGCTTCCATCTCCCTGATGTACATTCTTTTGGGAGGTATAAAAGTTTGTAGTATCATTATTTTGACCGAAGGCTCACGTCTTAGTCACCAAATTTAATTGGAAACAATCATTTTTTATATATTCTTTTCCATTGTCTTCTTCTCATTATGATGTTAATGTAATTTAATCGTGAAATTAATAGAAAGTTTATTCTTTTCCCTTCCTTCTCTTTATGTAAAACAATCTTTCTTCGTTTTTCTCATAATTGTCTCGAGTTAATGGTGTTTCTTTTCCCTTTAGTAATGAGATAATAATTACAAGTACATTGAGTATTTGTTTGATATTGGCAGTGCATGTATCTGTCCTTGCATCTATTGACAAGAACGTCCATGGTAATTATAGTCATGGCTTTTAAGTTTTATCAGCTTTTGAAATAAATCGTTTCAAATCCCATTTCATGTAATATAAAAAGAACTTCATCCAAATTCAGGAACAGAAAACTCTCATTTAGTTTATAGTAGCATATATTGAGGTAACTAGATTGCTGTTTCTCCCTCTACTGTTAACGCTTTCTGCTTTGGATTCTTTCGTCATGGCTGATACCTCGAAGTTTCAAAATGCAAAAAAAGTCACTAACGAAGAAGGGTTTATCAATGAGACCAGAGACAGGCTGGTGGCTGTTGGTGTCCCTCGAGCCATTTTCGACCCAGCGGTCTACATTCCACATGGTTGCACCCCAGCTTACCTTGCCAAAATACTACGGCCATTGAAATCTATAGAGGGAGCAGCCAAACTTGAAAGGGTGCTGCAAATAGGTATCATGAAAAGCTACTTCTCAACCATACCAGAGATGAAGCCTGCTGAGTTTTACGAATTCCTAGAGTTCCTAAGGACCAAGGACGGCCAGACAGCCCTTTCCCATGATGCGAAACTTGATCGCATGGAGAAGAGAGGCAGCTGTTCCATAACCGCAGTTGAAGTTGGTTGGAGAGAGCTCTTTGACGCTCAGAGAAAAGATTACAATTCCGAAGTTGGAAAAATTAGGACTTATTATGAGGACAGAATTGCACAACTTGAGCATCAGCTTCGTCAGACTCGATCCACCATGGCTGTGGCACTGGAGGCTGCCAAGACTCAGTTCTACCCTGCCGGGTTTTATGAATGCATATCCGATAGTGATCTGAACCGAGGATGCTTTAACGCCTACCTTGCTGAGTGTTGGCGCTTGAACAAGATTGCAGTGCCTCTTTCTGAGCAGGCTCAGAATCTGGCTGTTGAGGCATTTGGTGATGGCGTGAGAAAGAGGCACATCCTCAACTTTCTGGAAATTGGGAATGGTAAGCAACAATTAGGGATGTATATAGACAATAAGGTTGCTAGCCTAATAGAAGCCGGTGACCTGCAGGCAGCCAAGCGCTTTCTAGACCTCTTGGTGTTCGTGGGGGTGCAGCAGACTGCATGACAGATTGTAGTGAAATCGACTTTTCTCACTTATAATTCTGAAATCCTTCTCTTATCACTTAGCTTGAATATCAATATGTTCTGTAATCATTGTATTAGGAAGGTAGGAGTTTATCAACTAATCCAAAGATGAAATGCTTGTCCAATCCTATGAGATAGAGAAAATCCTCTAACTAACTGCAACTTTACAATTAACAACGGAAAACAGGAGGCGCATGCAATATCAAAGGATTACTTGAAATGTAAACCACCCATAAATACAACTTTGATGAACATAAAACATGTAGGACGCAAGAAGAATTATATAAATTGATAATTGATATAGTCATTTCAACAAGATAGTGAATCATACAGCATCTGCCCAAGGCCAACAATTATATTCTGATCACTTATGACATAGTAACAGTTTCCAATCTACAACAGGGGAATTCGGATTAGAAGAGCAATTATACTTGCTTCCAGACTTTGAAGAGAAAAAATTGGTGATTCAGATGATGTCTTTGATAATATACCCGTGAAGAAAACCTATTTTTATAGAGCAAGAGGAATCTTGGACCTTTCAGGATGATTGAGATCTATTTGCCAAAGCTTCACGTTCAAGACGGCGCCGTTCTCGCTGAAACAAAACCAAATAATAAGAACCCCAGGAGTTACAACACACTTCAATGTGAAACACTAGTTGAATTCATAGTAAGTGGGATGTTTGACTTGCATTAATCAGAATCCAAAACTGACACACAAGGAGATTTAGATGGCCTATGGAAAACTTCATGAATTCATGGTACTATTGAAACTTGAAATAACATCCTGTATTATGAAATAGAGAACTGAGGAAACAAAAAATCTGCAAAAGAGATGGTAACTTTACTAAGGTATACCGAGAAAACATACAGTATAGATGCACTTGCATCTAGTACAAATAGAGAGAGTTCTTTTGTAAAACATATTTTTAATTGAGAACAAACATTAAGTTCCCAAGTCCAAGCAATATGAGACTCCCTCCATCTGACAAGCAGACTGTACATGTTTGTAAGCATAAGCAAAAGATATAAGGAGGAAGCTGGTTGGAGCAGTTGACTACAATTCAAGATGCAACAGAATGAAAGAAGAGGTTGCAAGACATAGTTGGCCCAAATTCAATGTTTAGAAACTGTAAACAACAGAGGTTTGAAGGCTACAAACTGAAGTGAAGATTTAGCAGAGAAATTTGGGTAATAGCCCAATATTCCTAATGAAGTAAAATTTCAGAGTTTAACTGTTCTGTAATGCAACAAAGATTGACAAATAGTAACCATTATCCTAAGCTATTTCTATCTCATCAGGATTGCCCTAACAGTGAAAAGATGAATAATGGCCCTTAAGTGAAATATGAAATGCAACTTCATAGTTCATATTAGGACAAAGGAACAAACTTTACCCATTTAGTTCTAGTTGCAAGCTTGCAAAAAAGCAATAAACTCCAAACACATGAAAACAGCGAAGCTAATCACTTCAAAATTGAAGCTTCCATTCATATATCATAACTATTTACTACATTCATATAAACTTAACTGTTCTTAATAAAAGAGGAGAAGTGAGGAGAAACGAACCCGTCTTTCCCAGTAAGGAAGGAAGCAGACAAAATCATAGACAGGAGTAATGGTTGTCACCAAGACAGCGTTGAGGCCAGTGAACAGTAACAGCGCTGTCATAGGCCGTGTTCTATGGGGCATCTTGGTTTTTCCTCTGCAAATATTAAAAAAAAAAAGTAATTTTATAAGGATCAACGATTTGATTGATCAATTTCCGAAATACCCATTGCAGCAAAAAAACAAGATAAATATATTAATACATGAATTTTAGAAATTAGCCAGGCCAGGCTGAAGAAGATGCCAAGGGAGACCGCTGGTTTCGAACTCCGACCGGAGATGTGCAGTTTAGTTACACTTTACAGTATGTTGTTTTTTCATCTTTCTGTTGGGCCAAGCCCAAGACTGTTGTTTGTAAATTGTAATTAACACCATTAAAGTTGGGCTTAGGGACTTTGGGTTTAGTTTCTTTTATTTCCTTAAGAATTTTTTTTTTTATTTAAAAAACTATTAGGAACTGAGCATGAAACAGAGTTTGGACTGAAAGATTTTTGACAAAATTTTGTTCCTAAGTTCTGACTCAACTTACCCTTTTGTCTTCTCAAACTCAATTTCTGATTCTATAGTTTGTCCGGTGTTGGCTTCCATGGCTTGAGACTTTGAAACCTTGAAGAGTTTTTCAGCAATTATTATATGCCATTTTTTCACCTTTTGACCAATGCTAACATCCTCAAATCAAACTCCATCAATTCCACCAGTTTTGCTTATATTACATTCTTCAGAGTAAACCCTCTGACTAATAAATCATCTTTACAACACATTTTCCTTTAATTTGTTGTTATTGTTACAGTGTTGAATGTTGACTCCTTGGCATGGACAAAGCAGCTGTTGAATTCCCTATTAGGCCATTACAAAGCCTATAAAAAGGATCAATGTTCAGTTGCTGGAAGCATACAACTCTAACACACATTTGTTCAAACACATTTACAATTCAGTTTTTGAAGAAGATGGTTTGCCAATCTATAGTTGGAGGGATTCTTCTGGCTTCTGTTTTATGTCTTGTTTTGCTATACAAGAAATTTCTGAAGCAAATCACCACCACTACTTGTTCTTCAAAGAAAAATCATCAGAAGAACTGTTTGACAAGCTCTGATAATGGAAATGGATCATTATCACCCCAAGAATCAGAAACAGGTGATCAGAGTGCAGGATATAATCATTGTTGGGGCAGGTGTTGCTGGTTCTGCTCTTGCTTACACTCTTGCCAAGGTACTAATAAATTGAACACTTCCCTTTTATTTTCTTTTCTCTCATCATGTGTTTGATGAGTTAAAATCTAACTCAAAATGCAAATTTGAGTTCTTTTTAATAATTCTAATCTGTTGAATGTTGAAGGATGGACGCCGAGTGAAGGTGATTGAGAGAGACTTGAGCCTCCCAGATAGAATTGTTG
>AWWV01014416.1:0-24500 GCA_001974805.1 Corchorus capsularis
ATATCCAACACCTGGTGCACTTCCACTAGGAGATGCATTCAACATGAGGCATCCTTTAACCGGTGGAGGAATGACCGTCGCACTTTCCGATATTGTTGTCCTAAGGGACCTTCTTAGACCTCTTCGCAATCTAAATGATTCATCTGCCTTGTGTAATTATCTCGAATCTTTCTACACTCTGCGTAAGGTAAGCAAAATATAACTCAATCTTACACATAATTAAGCTATACCTTATCTAATATTTGAGCAAATTCAACATTATTATATGGACTTGTTCTTATTGCAGCCAACAGCATCTACCATAAACACACTAGCCGGTGCTCTATATAAGGTGTTTAGCGGATCATCTGATCCTGCAAGCAGAGAAATGCGCCAAGCATGCTTCGATTACTTAAGCCTTGGTGGTGTTTTCTCAAATGGACCAATATCTTTGCTCTCTGGCATGAACCCTCGCCCATTGAACTTGATCCTATATTTTTTCGCGGTGGCTATATATGGTGTTGGGCGCTTAATACTTCCATTCCCTTCATTCAAACGCCTTTTACTTGGTGGTAGACTAATTTCGGTTCGTATTTTCCTTCATTTTCTTGTCACTATATATATTTCATTAACAGTCTATTATATGTTCTACTAATTGGATTATACAAAGATAAATTATATTGTTTGATTTTGGAACTATTGGTTTTAACATTATTCAGGGAGCATCAAGCATCATATTCCCCATACTCAAGGCTGAAGGAGTTAGACAAGTATTCTTTCCTGTAACCATACCAGCTTATCACAGAGCTCCTCCTATTAATCCATGAGAACAAGGATCAACACAAGGAGACGACAAGAAAGTTATATGGCTAGCAAAATTGTACTTTAATTAGCACCATCAAATTCTTTTCAATGATTTGATTGATCAATTAATTGATTCATTTAATTTGTAATATATCATCTGTGACTAAAATTGAAGTTGTCAATTCAGTATATACATTCATGAGCCAAGATTGCAAAATCTAGCAAGCAGATCCAGATAAGATTCATGATCGATTGAAAGAACAAAGTTAACAAAACTTTCATAGAAGTGCAAAACAAGGGTGACACAGAAGGAACCCCAAGTAGCAAGTTACTATATTAAGGGCCCTTCCCCGCAAACATATATAGGTAAAACCTATAAGTTTGCCCCCGAACCCGTAAGCTCGGGTTATCAGATATTAAACCGATAAGAACAGATACTACACTTGATCTTAGCCAAAAGGCCGAGAAAGGTATGATTTTCCATGATAATTAGCCTCTTCTTTTATAGTCAATTGATAATACCTTTTCTTTTTAATTATTGGATGTGGGATTGTAAAAACATATAATAATAACGTTGAATTAGCTAATCCATCAATTAGGTAAACACTTCTACTAGATGTGGGACATCATTTAAATTAGAAATTAACGATTTATATGGCTAATGTTTAGTCTTGCTAAAAGCCTAAAGACGAAAACATGTTAAGAAAACCTTGATTGCTCATTCATTCATGCTTTTAATTAGGCATACATCCAGCAAAATCTGAGCAATTAAGATTGCAAAATTGGACAATTGAGCCAAGATGATTTTGATTGATATTTAGGTATAATTATAAGGTTACCTAAGCTAATAACAAACCAAAAACAAAAGGGTGTAACATTGCTTGACCAGCAAAGAGCTAATAATTAGACTTTGCACTTTGCAGGATTACTAACACAACTATTTGTCTCAATTCTTCTAATTGACTTGATTTGTCTAGCCTTTTAATCTGTTGCTACTACTACATTAATTCAGAACTGAAAGCTGTTGAGTGTTGAGCAGTCTTTTGGATTATTTCAATTCATGGATTCAAATCAATAGGTTGAAGGCATCCAGTGTTTTTTTTTTTTGGCCAAAAAAAGTCTACTTATTTTATTAATATCTCAAAAACCAGAACAATACAATTGTAATGTTTAAGAGAAAGAACAAGAAAAGAAAAACTATCTCCTCAGCACCTTAAAGAGAACCATGCATGTTAAAGAATGATTCTCAAAGATACTAAGGACGCTAATTACAAGAAAAAATAAAGAAATCAAGGGGTGCCGGCAATCCGTCCTTGTCCAGTATGTGTACCAGAGAGGATAGGGGTATTGTAACCCAGTCGAGAGGGCACATCCTCTTTTTGAACTGCCTTGCGACCCAGTCAGCAACTCTATTCGCATTGCGCTTCACTATCCTCCTTTTGACTTCAGTAAAATCTTCAGCTATACGTCTCACATCTATCATAATAGGTTTTACTTTCCACCTCTGCAGCTCTTTCCTATTTGTGACTTCCTTGAAGATTGAAGATGATTTCAGAGTCTGTTTCAACGATTATTTCTTCAGCTTGTATTTCTTTTGCTAGTTTCAGCCCCTCTTTGATAGCTATGGCTTCAGTCTCCAAAGCTGTCTGAACATTCAAATACCCTCCTTTACCTCCAACTATCTTCCCAGATTCATCGCTACCACTCCATAACCTCCATCGTTGTTTTTACTGTCGAAGGCTCCATCGCAGTTAATTTTAACCCAACCCTGTTCTGGAGTGGTCCAATTCTCTTCTTCTTTCTTGCTCTGCCCACAGCGTTGCATGTTCTTTTCCTTGCTTTGTTGAGCCTCAATATATTCATGGACTAAACTTGGGCATTTCACCACTGTATTTTCAATCCTAGGCTTAGTTTTCCTGTAAACTACTTCATTTCTTTCTTTCCAAATTTCCCAGCACATGTATGCAATATAGCTTTTTAAGAATTGCTTATCTTCTTTATGCTTACACTCAATATTCAGAATACCTCTAAGCCATGCATCGAAAGTACTAATTTTCTGCACATCTACTTTGTAAGAGAGATTAGAGGCATACCATGCTTGTTGCGCCCATTCACATTTTAAAATTATGTGTTCCACTGTCTCTTCCTCTTGCTGGCATATTGCACAAAGTGGCACTTTTATCAGTTTCCTCTTCCAGAGATTCCAGTGGCAAGCTATGACATTATGGCAGCATCTCCAAAGGAAATTCTTTAAACTTTGCTGGTGCTTTGATCTTCCAAATTTGCTTCCATACATCTTTATCTACAATGTGGGAAGTGGAGGCGTTGGTTTTTGATCTTGAGACCTCTTTGTCTTTGATAGTGTGGTAGCCTGACTTTTCGGTGTATTTCCCATCTTCAGTTTGGGGCCAAATGATTCTGTCCTCATCTCCAGTTTGGCAAATTGGCATTTTTTCTATAGCTCTGCAAACTCTCTCATTAGTTAGTCCATTTAACGTCTCAGTTTGCCATACTCCATTCTCTGCATCTAAAATCTCTGCTACCAAAACTGGTTCTGGTTCATGCCTATTGTCAACATTTTGTTTCTGCAAAATTCCTTCATGTGGTACCCATCTGTCTTCCCATATCTTAATCCTTTCCCCATTCATTACTAGCCATTGTAAATTATCTTTGATGACATCTCTTCCTTCCAAAAGGCTAGACCAAACCCATGAAGCTCGGGATCCTCTCTTTGCTTCCATTACTGAGGTGTTCGGGAAATATAGTGCTTTCATAACTTGAGCCCAATATGCATTTTCATTCTCCATTAGTCTCCAGCACAGCTTTGCCAGTAATGCCTTGTTGAAGATGGTTAAATCTTTGAAACCCATTCCCCCTTTCTCTTTCCTCCATGTCATTATTTCCCAGCAAGTCCAATGAGTTTTCCTTACTTCATCATTTCCACCCCACCAGAATCTAGCTATGCTTCCATTTATTTCATCACATATTTTCTTTGGGACTTTGAAGCAGCACATTGTGTAGGTTGGTATTGCGCATGCAACAGCTTTGATTAAGACCTCCTTTCCACTTTGGTTCAACAACTGATGCTTCTATGTTTGTATCTTTGCCAGAATTTTCTCCTTGATATATAGCAAATTTGAAGAATATGAAAGATTTTATCTATATTTGACAGTAAAGTGATTCAAATATATTAAAAACTTCCAATTATTTTAATTACTTAATCATAGAGATACAAACTATATAAAGCTAAACTACTAGCTTATTAAATTAAACAAATATTATTTTTCTCTTTTTTGAAGGAGTTAGGCAGGTATCCTTTCTCTTTTAACCATACCAGCTTCTCCTGTTAGTCCATCAGAATAAGGAACACAAGGAGACGACAAGGAAATTATATAGCTAGCATAATTGTACTTTCGCACAATCAAATTCTTTTCAATGTTTAATTAATCAATTAATTGATATTGATTTTTGTAATATATATCATCTCTTGTAACGGTGACTGAAATTGAAGTTGTCAACTTTTCATATACTAAATGGAATTTTTTCTATCAGCATATTCATGAGTGTAACATCCTAGCAAGCGGATCAAGAAAGAATCTTGATTGAAGGAAAAAAACAGAGTTAGTAAAACTTTGACTATATTGGCGGGTGTGCCAAACCCTCACGGAAGTGCAAAACAAGGGTGACACAAAAGGAACCCCAAGTAGCAAGCTACTATATTAAGGGTCCTTTCCCTATAAAAAAATTAATATCAGAGGGCAAACATATAGGTAAGACCCATAGAGGTTGACCCTAGGAACCCGTAGAGATATTAAACTGATAAGAACAGATACTACACTTGATCTTAGCCAAAAGGCCGAGAAAGGTATGATTTTCCATGATCGTTAGCCTCTCTTTTTATAGTCAATTGATAATATCTCTTCTTTTTTAATTAATAGATGTGGGATTGTAAAAACAAAATAATAACATTGACTTAGCTAATATATATATTAGGTAAACACTTCTACTAGATGTGGGACATCATTCAAATTTATAAAATTGAAATTAACGATTTATGGCCAATGTTTAGCTTAAAGCCTAAAAGGCGAAAACATGTTCTGATATTCATGCTTTTAATGAGGCATACATCCAGCAAAATCTGAGCAATTATAAGATTGCAAATTTAAAATTGAACCAAGATTATTTGCTTGATATCAAGGGTAATTAGTCATAAGGTTACCAATTAAGAAACCAAAAGCAAAAGGGTGTGAAACATTGCTTGAACAGCAAAGAGCAAAAATACTAGACTTTGAGGATTATACTCAATTCTTCTAATTGACTTGATTGTTCTATAACCGTTTGATCTTTTGGATTATTTCAATTCATGGATTCAAATCAATAGGTTCAAGGCCTCCAGTGTCAATGTTAATCAATGTCTAGACACTGAGAACAATAGAAAGGTTTGAAAGCTACGAAGAGGAAGGAAAAAAGGGGTCCTAGTCCTAGATCATTGTCAAGGTTTAGCAGAGAAAATTGGGTAGTAGTCCAATATTCCTAATCCTAATGAAGTAACAAATCAGAGTTTGACTGTTCTGTAATGCAACAAGATTGACAAAATAGTAACCATACTCCTAACCTATTTCTATCTCATCAGGAATTCAGGATTGCCCTAACAGTACAGAAATGAATAATGGCGCGCCCAAGTAAAATACGAAATGCAACTTCATAGTTCATATTAGGACAAAGGAACAAACTTGACCCATTTAGTTCTAGTTGCAAGCTTGCAAAATACACATAAACAGCGAAGCTAATCACTTCAAAATTGAAGCTTCCATTCATAGTTCATACTATATCGTAACTATATAGTACATTCATATAAAACTAGACAAAATCATAGACAGGAGTAATGGTTGTCACCAAGACAGCGTTGAGGCCTGTGAAAAGCAACAGCGCTGTCATAGGCCGTGTTCGATGGGGCATCTTTGCTTTATCCTCTGCAAATAAAAAAAAAAAAAGTAATTTTATAAGGATCAGCTATAATTGATCAATTTCCGAAATACACATTGCAGCAAAACACAAGATAAATAATATATTAATACGGAAATTAGCCAATTTTTGATTCTATAGTTTGTCTGGTGTTGGCTTCCATGGCTTGAGACTTTCAAACCTCGAAGAGTATTTAGCAATTATTATATGCCATTTTTACACCTTTTGACCAGCGCTAACATCCTCAAACTCCATCAATTCCACTAGTTTTGCTTATATTACATTCTTCAGAGTAAACCCTCTGATTAATAAATCATCTTTACAACACATTTTCCTTTAATTTGTTGTTATTGTTACAGTGTTGAATGTTGACTCCTTGGCATGGACAAAGCAGCTCTGTTGAATTCTCTATTAGGCCATTACAAAGCCTATAAAAAGGATCAATGTTCAGTTGCTGGAAGCATACAACTCTAACACACATTTGTTCAAACACATTTACAATTCAGTTTTTGAAGAAGATGGTTTGCCAATCTATAGTTGGAGGGATTCTTCTGGCTTCTGTTTTATGTCTTATTTTGCTATACAAGAAATTTCTGAAGCAAATCACCACTACTTTTGCTTCAAAGAAATTTCATCAGGAGAACTGTTTGACAATCTCTGATAATGGAAATGGATCATTAATACCCCATGATATGAATCAGAAACAGGTGATCAGAGTGCAGATATAATTATTGTTGGGGGCAGGTGTTGCTGGTTCTGCTCTTACTTACACTCTTGCCAAGGTACTAAATAAATTGAAACAGTAAAAGGGATCAGTAAATGCAAAGCTAAAAAAGAAACAGGGTGTTAAATATGAAAGGAAGACCAATAGGAAGAAGAATCTCCACTATTGAGGCTACTTATAGGATTATAGGATCATCATAATAATAAAACTATCAATCAAGTTAATTCAAAGAAGATGAAGAGATAGAACGAAGAAAAAAGAGGGGAGTATTTAATTAGGATTTCTGTGAGTGGAAAAAGGTGAAAATAAAAGGGATTGAAAGATAAGGATTGATTAAACAAGATCAGCAAACAATTTGATGAACCAAGAAGATAAAAGATTGGGTTAAGATTGAAGGATGAAGAGATTTGATTGATTGAGATTGGAAAGGCTCGAGAAAACTCTGAGGAGAAACGTTTTTTTTTTTAAGGAAAAAAGAAAGGTTAGTTCAACATTAATAAGAGGAGGAAGAAGATAACAAGGAAGAGAGGAGAGAAAGTGTGCCATTTTAGAGAATGTAATAATAATTATATATTTATATATAAATACTTGTAACAAAAACCAAAAACTACTGTTTTACCAACAACGCCCACAATTAGTCTTTTTCCCTGAACCCTTGTTTCAAAGCAATGGATAATAGGAAAAGTTTTAAGAACCAAAATAGAAAATGCAAAGCTGTAGCAGCTATGGCTGGTTTTCATAATCTGCAAGGCGATGTCTAATGATTCTTCTTTGTTCATCCAACTTGTAAGAAGCTTTAAATTCAGGGCTTGAGAAGAACTCCTCCAAGTTAGTGATTTCATATTCTTCAGCCTACACAAAAGATGATTAAACCAATAAATTAATTTTAAGTATTTTCAAGAGCCATAAGTATATATAACTCCATTAATTAGTAGGAGAAAAGAAACTTTTAAGCTTCTACTACCTTAGCTTGCAGATCTGCTACTCTCACATCAATATAGGTAAGCCTTGCAGTTGATCCCGCTAGTATTTCTTCAAACCGCACGGCCTTATTTACAAGCTCACGAAGAAGCGCAAGCAGCAGACCATGGTAGTCCTTCTTGAAGGATATGTATTGCCTGAAGTTCTGCAAAATACATACATGCAAATTCTCCTTAGCCAAGCGTATCATAAACAAATTTTGCTTTTTATTAATGAAATGAAACAAACAATATTTGGCATTCAACAATTACAACAATTAACAGTGTATGGAGAGCAGAGAATAAGCAAACTTTTAGCTTTTGAATTCAGTAGGCTTGTAGATAATTAATTCAAGCCAGACCACATTAGATTCCTCTCAGCCTACTGTATGGAAATGAAGTACTGACCCTTAATATGGCTTGTGTACAAGTTAACAGTTCGCGACAGACAGAGCTCAAACATAAACAACGATACAAATATTGGTAAACCTTAAAAGTAAAATAAGCTTTAAATAAGTCAAAGGACTCAAAAGTGTGGATTTGCAAAAGCCTGACAGAGGAACGTATAGGTGAAAACTTAAAAGGATACGTAACCTACATGCAAATAATAAGAGTCTATCTTTTTGGCACCAATAAAAAGAGACCAATTCAGACAGCAATGCATAAAAGTGTTCAATATTTACCAAATTGTGCATACATATGAGTAGGTAGGCCTAAACGCATCCTATTAACAGTTGTCAAAAGCATCATAATAACTACATTGATGCACAAGTATCAAATTTGAGAAATGCAGGCCTCAAGAATGCTACTTGACACATTATTTATTCCCAGCATAGAGATAGAGGAAAATTAAAGGAAGCAAAATACTTGATGTTTATGCCTATAAGCCCTCATAAGAGGAGAAATCAAACTGCACTATGGTATATCAATTAAGGTATTTACAATTTATGAAGAAAGCCTTTGCAAGAGAAAGTGAATCTCTTCTTATACCTTTCTTAGGGCTTTCTGTACCCCAAACTTCTGCGTTGATATGAATGATTCCAGGAGAACCCGAATAGCCATGTCCACATCTTCACCTGTCACATGCTGCCTAAGGTGCATTCTGGCATGTGCTTCAGACATCCGGATCATGGACTCTATATGCCTCACTGCTATTGGGACTCCTTGTCCACGCTACAAAGGTACAATCAAATATGAAGCATTGCAACAATACAGCAAATAACTTTCAACTTCACTCAGGGAAAACGGGAAAAAAATCTTACAGAAGATTCTTTCCGGAGATCAGCATAAACTTTAGTAAGCTTGGTCATGTCTTTATCATGAAATCTTGGGAACACATTCAACTTGGCATATGTTATATATTTCCTTAGCAACTCTTGGGGAAGTATCTGAAAGATGAACATAAGAATCCACAAGGTTAAGGATCTGCTCTCAGAAGCATAAAGTGGCAAAGGCAGCAAGATAGGATCTTGAGGATTAATTAACCTCATCTGATCTGGCAGGGGCTTGAGCCTCATCTTGAGATTCACTGAAGGCTCTGTCATCTGTATTAGAACTCTTAGGTTGTGACCTGAAGTGGCTGTCAACTACAAACTTTGCAAGCATTTCATCTGTTATAGGATCGACCACATCCTGCATTGCAAATGAAGTTTCCTATCCCAATAAGATCTGGTAACAGAAAACTTTCAATACTAAATTAAATACTGAGCTGGAAGGGTATAACCTTAACAACACAGAGGATGTCAAAACGAGAAATGATGGGATCCGTCAACTCAACATTTTGGGTAAACGTTTTTGAGGAATCATATCTACACATGAGCACACATATTAGTTTCATCAATAGATTCCTAGCTAATATAATATCTACTTGAGGGAAGAACCCATGAAAAAGTATAGACTCAGTGCATCTTAATGCCAATGAAGAACATACTAAACCTCGCCAAAAATGTATTTACTAAACCATCATCTCTTATATGAACTAATCTACTTTCATACCTTCCTCCAATTGGATTTGCTGCAGCAATGACAGAGCAACGAGCCTGGAGAGAGGTAACTATCCCAGCTTTTGATATGCTAATGCTTTGCTGCTCCATTGCTTCGTGGATACTCACCCTAAATACGAAAATATATTAATATTTATAGTGCTCAATTGACCCCCTCTTAAGAAGAAAAGAATGTAAAGGTGGAAGGTTGTTGATAAAGTTGAAATTATAGTGCCAACATTTATACTTGTCTTCCCTTACCTGTCTTGATCATTCATTTTATCAAACTCATCAATAAGACAAATCCCTTTATCAGCTAGAACAAGGGCACCTCCTTCAAGGGTCCACTCCCTAGTCACTGGATCCTTGTGCACAGCTGCTGTCAGCCCTACAGCAGACGCACCTTTGCCAGTAGTATAGACAGCTCTCTGTCCCGTCTTTTCAACATACCTTAAAACAAAATCCTTCAAATTTTAAATGCATGTACATTAAACACGGATCCGAGTTATCTATGAATTGAGAGAGCTGGTTCTTACTTTAGGAATTGTGATTTTGCTGTGCCTGGATCACCTAGAAGTAGTACATTTATGTCTCCACGAAGTCGGTGCTTCCCTTCTACATTTTTCTCCTGGCCTCCAAACATGGCGAGAGCTATTGCGGTTTTTATGTCTTCATGACCATATATTGATGGGGCAATGGACTTGATAATCTGAAAATTGGTTCCTTAAGCACTCAAAAAAGATATTGCCCAAAAGAAATGCATTCAAAATATAAATTTGCAGAATTATGGTATAGGACCACAGACCACAGACCACAGTTTACAAAAACAGGAAAAATTTATTAATAACAAACCTTTTCTCCTATCTTAGGATCCTTGGCCAACTTCTCTATCTCTTCCTTATCTTCCTGAGTTAGTTTGTAGGCAGAAAACAGATCCTGCTTCTTTGCAATGTAATTTGCCTCAACCACAGTGGCAAAGACAGGAAATCCATTTTTTGTGTTCAAGGACATGTCAAAATTATTCGTGTAAATGCCTGTGACCTCCTGGAACAAGTAAGAAAGGTTGCAAAACACATACGACAATATTAGCATTTGTACATATATTATATGTAACAAGTAAATAAAGCAAGAGGAACCTACGATTTCTTCCCCAGGACGTGCACAATCAATCAGATCATTGAGCAATATTACTTCCTTGTATCTTGGAAGCCGGCCTGCAGGCACAATTCCTGGGCTTTCTTGGAGTGTGAGTTTCTGGTAGTTCCTATATATCGTCTGCAGAAACACAAGGAAAAATATATATATCCAAAGACTAATCTTAAAGATTGACTGGAACACAAAGTTTATTAAAATAAAGAAACAACTCAACTAAGATTAATCAAAATGTATCAGTGGTTTGGCAGCTTGAGGTGCTATTAGAAGAATCAAAATTATATTCCTTCCTTTCCCACCAATAATTTTATGGAAGTCAAATGCAGGAACAAGGAAAGTTACAAAAAGGAAAAACCTTCACCTGCTCAATGTTGACAGTGAATGGCCCTTTTGATTGGCATTCAGGGCAGGAACCAACCTTGACCTCTGAATATGAATTTTGAAAGAATGGTCCCAAAATTGCTCCGCATTTATTGCAATCATATTTTACCTGTTGCAACTGGGGAAAGACCCCAGAGCGTCTGGTCACAACACCTCCAATACGGATCATTGTGTTCAAATGGATTTGCCTGGAAACAACATTTGAAATGTAAAAATGAACGTATAGAAGAAATGGAAATTATCTATGTTGTGATCGAAAGCCAATATTCTACATTACCTAATATTCCTAATCTGATCATAGACCGGAAGGTTTGTAATACGGACATATATCTTTTGGTGGATATTCTTGTAGTTTGGATGCAAATCAAAGACCACTCTTTGGGCAACATCCTCCATAACTTCAAGGACAGATTGAGGGGCATCTGCCAGCCAGATTGCAATATTGGGATGAACATGGATGAACTGTTTGTAATCAATCTCCAAGCTGCACTTATTAGCTTCAAATTGGAACAAGTCAATCAGTAGAAGAGTTAATGGTCACATGGAAAGCAGATGTACAAACTATGGGACTGCGCTTTTAAAATTGATTACACTCTCTCTTTTGGTGCTTATTTCTAAGCTTTAAGAAACTAGAGGCTCAGGATAAATAGATGCTTTACCTGCTACCATCTCATTTATGAGGCGTACATATTCAATGTCACCATGTGCATTCTTTGGGTTCACATATGTAAGTATGAAATCCCTGAACTTCTTGAAAATGAAGCGACGCACTTCATCTCTAGTAACCCACTCCCTCAATGTTCCTTGGACGCGGTACATCTCAAAGTCACCTTGATCATCTTCATCCTAAAAATAATAAGGAAAGTTAGATACAATATCTGAAATGGCAAAGCAATTGAAGTAAGGTAAGGTCTGAACCTCATAGCCATAATCATCAGTGGTACGATCAGTCATGGGCACATCATCCCTCGAGTGGCCTTGCTGTGACCTTCCAGGTGAACTCTGCATGCCATCAGTGTCATCATAGCTTCTTGCTGCAGCCGGAGGCCTGAAATCAGCTCTTGATCTCTTAGAAGGCCTATAGTTATCATCATCTGTATCTGCAAATATCATCCAAACACCATATACTTAATATACAATTGCCCAAAAAAAGGACAAACTATGGGGCACTTCATAGAATTCGAGAAGGTGTGTTTAGATTTACAAGCACCTCTCTTTGTATCTTCTTTTTACTAATAAGTCTCAACTGACAAAGAGTTAGCTAAAGCTAAAAGAGGTCATAAAAGCATCATATCGATTGGAGCAAGATGGCCTAAAATTACCAGTGAAATGGGTATAATATAATATTCCAAAAGCCTAAAAGGTCATAGAAGCAATTTCAAAGGCCTAAAAGGTTAAAAAGCATGCCCGGAAATGAAATGGGTATTTTACAGAAAAACCGACCTTGGTCATGGAGAAGTTGAGGAAGCTTGCGATTGGAGAGGCGAGCATCTCGGGTATCAAGCTCCAACTCGGCGGCCCGACGATCTTGCATAATCTGATCCAAATCTCTTTCATCCTCCATTGAGTCATCCATCCCAATTGACTCGTACTGGTCATTATCATCCAGACGCCTATAATCATCCAAGAAATTATCATTGTACAGATCTTCTCCTTCGTCATCTTCTTCATCCACCTCCTCTACCTCATCTCTGATAATTTCAGGATCTACCGCCGCCTCTTCCTCATCCGACGAGGGGCTGCTGTCATGGGGCAACTGATCCGTGTTAAATCCAGCGGATGTTGGCGATTCTGGCGTTGACGGTACTGGATTCCCCGAATCTTCGCCGGCCATTGTTTCCTAAATCTTTTCGGCTACTAAGCGCGCCTTTAGCAGAAGTAGAAGAAGAAGCTGACAAGTAGAGAGGAAAATGGGTCTCTGGGTCATTCCTTTTAGGGCACCGATTGGATAAAGAGTTGCCTTCTTCCCTTTTGGCGGGAAGCTTTTGGCGCCAAAATAGAGTAGGCGTACGCGCCTCACGCACTTGTCCTCCGCTTAGCCCAATTTTAATATTTTATTGTACATTTATTTTAATCATAGATAGTTTAAAACCCGGTCGTTGCCCGGGAATGAAAAAAAATACAAAAATTGTTGCAAAATCTATTACATTTTTTATAAAGTGATTCAATTTTGAATTTTATAGCTTATATATGGGGTTGTACTAATACTGTCTACTGTTGGACTATAGCAATAATATAACGAAAAAAGGTCAATGGGATGCAAAATAATACAGTTGAAATTGAATTAGCCATTATAAGATTATCCTTGACATATTAATGGCTCTATTTATTTATTTGAATCTATTAATACGACCGATGTGGTTACATTCGTCGAATTTTTAATATAAGGGTAAATTTGTAATTATAATCAATTTAATTTTCAGGGTAATTAATGAAGATTAATTTGTATTGACTATTGATTTCACTTATTATATTATGTAAATAATAATTATCACGATTTTATGTTGCCTATATTTATGGAAACTAATTAGTCAAAAAATTACTTGCTTATGATGTAAATTAATTATAATTGATTTGATTTTATCTGATTTTAATTTGATTAATTATTAATTGATCAATCAATTAATTGAAATTGACATAATAAATTTATTTGATTTTATTGACGTAAACTAATTAGATTTGATTTAATTTTGATATTGATTATTGATTTAATAACTAATCTGATTACCTATAATTTATTATATTAATTAATTAATTTTGATTCTATTTAGGAAATTAATCACTGATTAAGCATCTTAAACTAATAAACCAATTAGTCAATTTATTAATCAATCAATTTCCAATAAAATTAATATTAGAAAAAAAAAATTATTTAAGAAAAAAAATGTTAAATCAAACTCAAACTTCATTTCTAAATTTTGAATACTCAAAATGTCCGTTTTACGTATGCTGCTCAATTCACAGGATATCAATTTTAGACCATAATTCAGTTTCAGAGTATTGATGTTTTTTTTTGGTACAAAAGACGTCGACAAAACGTCAGCTAAGGTCTACGCACAGCAACACCCATGGCATCTTCTTCAAGTAATGTCTGCAAACCATCGGAGGCTCCAGGAGAATCTCGCAACCAAAAGCAGAAGCTTGACCCATATTAGCCAAGAAATCAGCACAACGGTTTCCTTCACGATAAATATGATTGATCTCCTTAACCCAACCCCCTTGCAGTAGCATCAACACTTCCTGAACTAATATGGAACACTTATGAGTAACTTCAATGCCTTGTTTCAGGAAATTTACAACAACATTCGCATCCATCTGGACAATAACATTAGAATAACCACGGGATTTAACCAAACTCAACCCCTGCCGAATGCCCCATAGTTCCGCAGACAGACTATCCGTTATACCAATCTTCATTGTGAAACCCACTAACCAATTTCCATCTGAATCTCTCAACAAACCCCCTGCTGAAGCAAAGCCTGTATCTTGTTTCACCGCTCCATCCGTATTCAGCACATAACTGCCTAGAGGAGGTTTTGGCCAAGTAACCCAATGAACTGGCAGAATATGTTGAACACTATATTTAGCATAAGCAGCTTCAATCTCCCGCGATAGCTTAAAAGCTCGATACCAGACTCTACCAGCAGAATCGGCTACATTTTGAAAAACCAGTATATTTCTTCGTTTCCAAATACACCATAAAGTTACTAAAAACATCACTGCCCAAGATACCTTACAAGAAGACATGGAAATACTGGAACAATTGGCCTTAAGCCAGTCCTGCAAAGGAAGAGCATAAAAATTTATGGGCTGTCCTGCAAGAGAAAACATACAGCTCCAAACGTCCTTGGCAAAGGAACAATCCCGAAACAAATGAATTGAAGATTCACTAGCAGCTTGGCAATTCGGACATACCGTATTAACATCAACATACCGTCTCACTCTATTAACATTCACATTCAACTTATCCTGTAGCAAAAGCCATAGAAAAAATCGCATTCGCTCTGTACCTTTGCAACGCCAAACCCACTGAGTATTTTGTAACTGTTGGGCTCGGATATTGATGTGGTATCATAATAAACAATGTCTAAATGAAACATATATCATGATGAATTACATATGTAATACCTCATTGCTAAACCATAGGGAGATCATTAATACCCCATGAATCAGAAACAGGTGATCAGAGTGTAGATATAATTATTGTAGGGGCAGGTGTTGCTGGTTCTGCTCTTGCATACACTCTTGGTCAGGTACTAATAAATTAAACACTTTCTTTTTTTTCTTTTCTCTCATCAGTTCTAATATAACTTAAAATGCAAATTTTAGTTCTATTGAATAATGCCAATGATTAAAATATGTGTTATTCTGTTGAATGTTGAAGGATGGCCGCCGAGTGAAAGTGATTGAGAGATAATGGAGTCTCCCTGATAGAATTGTTGGAGAACTTCTTCAACCAGGAGGTTACTTGAAACTAATGGAGTTGGGGCTTGAGGGTAAGCTACCCAATCAAAAACCATAACTACATATTTTTATGGAAAATTTTGTCTGGTTGAATTGATAAATGCAGTTAATGATTCAATCCTAATTCACTCCAAATGACTACTGATATACACTATGTATTAAGCCTTAAGGCCTAAATTTAAAGTAACTTACTGTAAATTATGTGTATATTTTCTCAGATTGTGTGGAACAAATTGATGCTCGGCAAGTGTTTGGATATGCATTGTTCAAGGATGGGAAAAGCACTAAACTCTCATATCCCCTGCAAAAATTTGCTTCAGATGTTGTTGTAAGAAGTTTCCACAATGGACGTTTCATTCAAAGAATGAGACAGAAAACATCAACCCTTCCTAAGTATATTATTTTCTCTGGTCTCCTCAATCTAGACATGTTCCTTCTTATGATTTTTTAATAGTTGAGTAAACATCTTATCTCAATTCTTGATCAAAATTTGTCTAATTTACAGTGTGAAACTAGAACAAGAAACATCTTTCATCACCGAGAAGGGAACTGTTAAAGGTGTCCATTACAAAACCAAGAACAGTGAAGAACTGATAGCTAAGGCTCCCCTGACAATTGTATGTGATGGATGCTTCTCGAATTTGAGACGCTCTCTCTGCAATCCAAAGGTGAAAATGATAAGCAAACAATTTAATCAACTTATCTTCATTCTGCCTAGATTGTGCATAATTCTTTAGTGTTTGTATTAATTCTATAAGTATTTCTGCAGGTTGATATACCATCTTGTTTTGTTGCTTTAATCTTGGAGAACTGTAAGCTTCCATACGTAAATCATGGACACGTTATCTTGGTCGATCCATCCCCCATTCTGATGTATCCTATTAGTAGCACAGAGGTCCGTTGTCTAATAGACATACCTGGCCAAAAACTTCCCTCTATTTCTAATGGTGAAATGTCCCATTTCTTGAAAACTCAAGTGGCTCCTCAGGTATGAACTCTCTTCTCAACTCCTTCCAACAGATTGTTCCTATATATGCATATTAACTTTTCTAATGAGCAATTCTATCAATTTTTTTTTTTCATGAATTCCAGCTCCCCCTTGAGCTACAATACACCGTTATGTTTGCAATCGAAAAAGGAAACATAAGAACAATGCCAAATAGGAGCATGTCTGTGGCACCATATCCAACCCCGAGTGCACTTCTACTAGGAGATGCATTCAACATGAGGCATCCTCTAACCGGTGGAGGAATGACTGTGGTGCTTTCTGTTATTGTTGTGCTAAGAGACCTTCTTAGACCTCTTCGCGATCTTAATGATTCATCTGCCTTGTGTAATTATCTAGAATCTTTCTACACTCTACGCAAGGTAAGCAAAATATATATAACTCAATCCTGCACATAATTAAGCAATATTTTATCTTAATTATTACTGGTTGATCATATTTGAGCAATTTCAACATTATTTTATGGTACTTCTTCTTATTGCAGCCAACAACATCTACCATAAACACACTAGCGGGTGCTCTCTATAAGGTGTTTAGCGGATCAACTGATCCAGCAAGCAGAGAAATGCGCCAAGCATGCTTCGATTATCTAAGCCTTGGTGGTGTTTTCTCCAATGGACCTATAGCTTTACTCTCTGGTATGAATCCTCGGCCATTAAAGTTGATCCTACACTTCTTCGCATTGGCCATGTAAAGAAAGGCATATTTCTTTTTTGTATTTAAGGGTAATATTGTATTTTGCCCTGTTTTCTTTTTGTCTTTTGTGTACATATAAAAACCCTTATGTGTATACAATTTTGATTGCTCTTAAAACCACAAAACTCCAGTATTTGTCTTCTTTTTATTTTCTCCTGTATTAACAATTATTATGGCTGATTTCATCAAGATTAACATGGTAACAGAGCCGTTTGTCCATTGTGGCCTCTTTATGCGCTAAATGCGCTAAAATCATTTCTGACTTGCCTAACAAAATCATTTCTGACTTGCCTAACCTGGGAAATGGTGGATATCTGAAAGATTTGTACTTCTCTTCCTTCTTGTGGTATTTCTCTATTACTTCTTCTTTGGGTGTTTATCTAACATTTTTTTTTCAGTAGTTCTCTGGTTTGTGGCTTATCTTGGAAATTTTTTTTCTTCTCTTTGTCTTGGTACTGCTTTGTTGGACTGCATACTATCTGTTTGTGAATTTGTCTGTTTGAAATTTTCTCTCTGAACTTGTTGAGTATGGCATTTGAACAACATCAAGTGATCCAAATTAAGTTAGATGGACCTAATTACTCATATTGGTCACATCTAATGAGGACTTTTCTGATTGGGAAAGAATTGTGGGGATATGTTGATGGAACTGTGACTGAACCCAACTCCACTAGTACAGAATATGCTAAATTGAAAAAGGAATGGGAGACATATAATGCTAGAATTTTATCATGGATTAACAATGTTGTTGAACCATCAATTGGCATGCATTTGGCCAAGTTCAAGACTGCCAAGGAAGTGTGGGATTACTTAGCAAATCTATATGTGCAGTCAAACTTTGCCAAGCGATATGAGTTGAAAAAAGTTATAAGAAGTGAAGGACAGAAAGATAGAAGTATTCAAGACTTTTACAACTTTATGAATAGTGTTTGGGACCAATTGGACATGATGGATCCTCCTGAATTAAGCAGTTTTCCTGCATATCTGAAACTTCGAGAGGAGCAGAAGCTTGTTCAATTTTTAATGGCATTACGAAATGAGTTTGAACAGCTAAGGGGATCAATCTTGCATCGCTCGCCATTGCCAACTGTGCATAATGTGGTGAGTGAATTGATTGCTGAAGAAACTAAATTGAAAACTCCAACTCCACCTGTTATGAACACTCAAGCAGTACCTATAGCATCCTCTCAAGTTAAACCAGCCAACCTAAATTCTGGAGCTAGAGGGAACCAAAGAATTGCCATTGATGAGTGTGGATACTGTCATGAAAAGGGACACTAGAAGAAAGATTGCCCAAAGAGAAACAAGAGTAGAGGAATATTGCCGAATCCAAGTCAAGGATTTCAGCAGGGTAAAGCTGCATCAAGAACCATGCTTCCTCGACAAAATTCTGCATTCACTGCTGCAACATCAAGATATGAACCCAAACAGACCTCTTCTGGTGGAAATGTGAATCATGATGACCTTGAGTCAATCATCGCTTGTCAAATTCAACAAATTATGGGGTCTTGCATTAGAAATGATCTTGCCAATGCTTCTGCTATGTTGCTGTCGATCAAGGTATAAACAGGGCACCTTCTTCAGGTACTTCATCTTCTCCATGGGTATTAGATTATGGAGCTTCTTATCATATGACTTCTGATTCATCCATTTTAGAAAATTGTCTTGACCTATCTCAACCTCTTGATATACAAACTGCAAATGGGTCTTTAATGCAAATTTCTAAAGTTGGTTCTGTCACCACAAAATCACATCCCTCTGGAAAATTCTCAATTCCTAACATCTTTTATGCACCCCAATTCTCTGCTAATCTTCTTTCAGTTGGCCAACTTGCTGATTTGGGTTATGATATTTGGTTTTCGGATGTTTTTTGTGTTGTACAGGATCGACATACAGGGAAGTAGATTGGGATAGGCTGTAGAGAAGGGGGGTCTTTATGTGTTAGAATTTTTGTTTGCTCCCCCAATTAAACAAAATTTTGTTATGCCAGCTTTTGTTTTAGACAAAAATTCATCTTCATTTCATTTATGGCATTCTAGACTAGGTCATGTGTCTAGCTCTCGCTTAAGATACATGTCATCTGTTGGTCTTTTGGGTAATGTGAAATACTCTGATATTTCTGATTGCAAATCTTGTAAACTTGCAAAATTCTCTGCATTACCATTCAATAAAAGTACATTTGTTTCAAATGCTGTCTTTGATCTTGTTCACTTTGATGTGTAAGACCTTCCCCTGTTGCCACAAAAGGTGGTTCTCTTTATTATGTGTTGTTTGTTGATGATCACTCACGTTATTATTGGATATTCCTTATGCGTCATCGTTCTGAATTTTTTCAAATATATTCAAAATTTGTAGCTATGGTAAAAACTCAATTTTCTTCCAAAATTAAAGTGTTTCGGTCAGATTCTGGGGGAGAGTATACATCCACACAATTCCAAGAACTTCTTGCTTCTGAAGGTACACTCTTTCAATCATCTTGTACCGATACACCTCAGCAAAATGGAATAGCTGAAAGAAAACACAGGCACATCATTGAAACAACTAGGTCTTTGTTATTGTCATCTTCCATGCCTAGTTCTTTTTGGGGAGAAGCTGTTCTTACATCTGTATATGTCATTAATCGCATTCCTTCATCTATCACTTCTGGTATTTCTCCTTTTGAAAGGTTGTTTAAAGTGCAACCAAATTATTCTGAACTTCGAGTTTTTGGTTGTGTTTGCTTTGTTCTTCTTCCTAAAAATGAAAGAAAAATTGACTTCTCGTTCTGCTATGTGTGTGTTTATGGGCTATGGAATTGAACAAAAGGGTTATATATGTTATGATCCCATTGCTAGAAGAATTCGTGTCTCTAGAAATGTAGCTTTTTTTGAACACATTCCTTATTACACTGTTCCTGAGTCTTCCTCCACTCTTACTAAAGATGAATTGCTTGTTCTTGATCCTTTTTCAAATTCTGATTTGTTTGCTTCAAATGATATTGAATTAGCTACCTTGTCAAATTCTGAAAATTTGCAAAACAGTACAGAGAATTCAACATGTGATTCTTCTAGCACAAACATGGAAGGTACACCAGTCTTACCCACTCCAACTCTTGAGCATCCTAGTTCATCGCAGTCAGACCCTCCTCTTCTACAAGAATCTCATTCTATTCCTGAAGATGTCGATCCTGTGAGCACACAACGAGAACGCAGGTATCCCTCTCGCCCCCACAATCATCCTCCTTACTTGAAAGATTTCAAAACTAAATTCTCTTCATCTTAACAATCTTTTCTTGCTTCAATTCATTCCTTTCATGAACCTACCTCCTTTAAAGAGGCCTCTGTTTTACCTCATTGGCAGCAGGCAATGATAGAAGAATTGGCAGCTCTTGAAAAAAATCATACATGGGATTTAGTCTCCCTTCCGGAAGGTAAAGAAGCTATTGGATGTAAGTGGGTGTACAAGGTAAAAACAAAATCAGGTGGTTCCATAGAGCGTTACAAAGCCCGATTGGTGGCTAAAGGTTATGCTCAAGAATATGGAGTTGATTATGAGGAGACCTTTGCTCCAGTTGCGAAGATGACAACGGTTCGAACCTTGATATCTGTGGCAGCCTCTCGAGAGTGGCCATTGTTTCAAATGGACATTAAGAATGCATTTTTAAATGGTGATCTTCATGAAGAGATGTATATGCAACCTCCTCCCGGCTATTCTTGTCCAGTTAAGGAAGTTTGTCGACTTCGGCGAGCCTTGTATGGATTGAAACAAGCACCACGTACTTGGTTTGAGAAGTTTAATGATGCGCTGAAACAGATTGGGTTCTTGCAAAGCAATAATGATTCTGCTCTTTTTCACCTCTCCTCAAAGAAAGGTACCATTTTCCTTCTCATATATGTTGATGATATGATCATAACAGGTGATGATTCTGATGGCATTGAGAAATTAAAACATCACCTTTTTCATCAATTTGAAATGAAAGATTTAGGATCTTTGAGATATTTTTTGGGTATTGAAGTTGCCTACTCTCCTAGAGGTTATGTTTTGTCTCAATCAAAGTATGCAAATGATGTGATTAACCGAGCTCGACTAACTGATGAAAGAACTGTTGATACTCCTATCGAATTGAATGTGAAGCTTCATCCCACTGATGGAACGTTATTGCCTGACCCGAAGCTTTATTGTGAGATTGTTGGTTGCTTAGTTTACCTCACCGTGACTCGCCCCGATATTGCACATGCTGTTCACATTGTTAGTCAATTTGTTTCTGCTCCAAGATCTGTTCATTGGTCAGCTATGGTTAGAATTCTTCGATATCTTCAAGGTACTTTATTTCAGGGGTTGTTTTTCCCGTCTTCATCCAAATTGGAATTATGTGGATATTCTGATGCTGATTGGGCAGGTGATGCTAATGATAGAAGATCCACCACTGGTTTTTGTATCTTTCTGGGAGACTCCTTGATATCATGGAAAAGTAAGAAACAAAATGTGGTTTCTAGATCTAGTACCGAAGCTGAATACCGAGCCATGGCTCATACCTCTGCTGAAATTGTTTGGTTGGAAAGATTACTCCAAGACATGGGAGTGCATATACCTAAACCAGTCTCATTGTTTTGTGATAACAAAAGTGCGATTCAGATTGCTCATAATGCCCTTTTTCATGAACGAACAAAGCATATTGAAGTGGATTGCCATTTCATTCGGCAACATGTGGAGAATGGCATCATCTCCTTACCTTACATCTCTTCCTCATTACAACTAGCTGATTTGTTCACAAAATCCCATATTGCTAGTTGTTTTAAGTTTCTTCTTGACAAACTCTCAATGTTAGACATGTCAACATTGTGAGTTTGGGTGAGGGTGTAAAGAAAGGCAGATTTCTTTTTTGTATTTAAGGGTAATATTGTATTTTGCCCTGTTTTCTTTTTGTCTTTTGTGTACATATAAAAACCCTTATCTGATTCATTTGTATACAGTTTCCATTGCTCTTAAAACCACAAAACTCCAGTATTTGTCTTCTTCTTATTTTCTCCTGTATTAACAATTATTATGGCTGATTTCATCAAGATTAACAGGCCATATATGATGTTGGGCGCTTACTGCTTCCATTCCCTTCATTCAAACGCCTTCAACTTGGTGCTAGATTAATTTCGGTTTGTATCTGAAATATTCTCTTCTTATTCTCATGTTTATTCAATCCTTAAGTCTCTCTATTATGTTCCAAATTTTGAATTATACAGGTTACTGATAGAATTTATCCATTTTGACATTATTCAAGGAGCATCAAGCATCATTTTCCCTATACTCAAAGCTGAAGGAGTTAGACAAGTATTCCTCCTGTTAATCCATGAGAACAAGGATCAGCACAAGGAGACGATAAGGAAATTATTTATATGCTAGCATAATTAATGTACTTTAGCACTATCAAATTCTTTTCAATGATTTAATTAATCAATTAATTGATTCATTTAATTTTTCACCAAAAAGAAAATTGATTCATTTAATTTGTAATATCATCTCTTCTTGTAACGGTGACTAAAGTTGTTAATTTACATTCAGGAGCCAAGATTGTAAGATTCTATAGCCAAGATTGTAACATCCTAGCAAGCAAATCCCTAAAGAACCTTGATCGACAAAACTATCACTATATTGTTGGGTGTGCCAAACCCTCACGAAAGTGCAAAATAAGGGTGACGCATAAGGAATCCTAAGTAGCAAGCTACTATATTAAGGACCCCTTAGGGTGACGCATAAGGAATCCTAAGTAGCAAGCTACTATATTAAGGACCCCTTCCCCTATAAAAAAATTAATATCAAGGCAAGCATATACCTACCTATAAGTTTGCCCCCCGAACCCGTAGGCTCGGACTATCAGATATTAAACTGATAAGAACAGATACTACACTTGATCTTAGCCAAAAGGCCGAGAAAGGTATGATTTTCTATGTTAGTTAGCCTTTCCTTTTATAGTCTATTGATAATATCTCTTCTTTTTAATTATCGGATGTGGGATTGTAAAAACATGATAATAACATTGACTTAGCTAATCTATTAGGTAAACACTCCTAGAAGATGTGGGACATCATTTAAATTATAAATTAACGATTTATGGCTAATGTTTAGTCGTACTAAAAAGCCTAAAGGCGAAAACATGTTAAAAAACCCTGATTACTCATTCATGCTTGTAATATGGCATACATCCAGCAAAATCTGAGCAATTAAGATTGCAAAAATGGACAATTGAGCCAAGTTGATTTTGCTTGATATTAAGGTATAATTATAAGGTTACCTAGATAACAAACCAAAAACAAAAGGGTTTAACATTCTTGACCAGCAAAGAGCTAATAATTAGACTTTGCTGGAATACTAACACAACTAGTATTTAACTCAATTCTTCTAATTGACTTGATTTTTCTAACCTTTGATCGGTTGCTACTACTCCATTAATTCAGAACTGAAAGCTGTTGAGTGTTGAGCAGTCTTTTGGATTGGATTAATTCAATTCATGGATTCAAATCAATAGGTTCAAGGCATATCCAGTGTCAATGTTAAACCAAAAAGGACAAAAAGTAGAAGTTGATGAAGGCTATTTCCGGCCACAAAATACTTCTCTTTGTCGACCCCATTGTGTCAAATTAAACACAAAAAGCCTTTCTTGTATGATGATAGCAAATTTGAAGAATAATATGAAATATTTTATCTATATTTGACAATAAAGTGATACAAATATACCTTAATAACATCCAATTATTTTCATTTACTTAAGCTGAACTACTAGCTTATTAAATTAAACAAACTAGTGAGTTGGGTGAAACATGATAAGGGCGACTTGGGTATTTGAGTGTGGAATTTCCCAGTCAGGAAACAGTGTGGCAGTGAGATTAGTGAAGCCTGTGGGCTGGGGTTCCATCTTGGGTGAATACTGCCGCGGTGGACAACCCAGGAAACCACAATTCAAAGCAAAAATGGCATCCTCTGCAGCAGAAACCTCTCAAAATCAAAATCCTTCCAAACCCAAGACCATAGATTCGCATTTGCACATTTGGGCATCTCCTCAGGAGGTACTAATTAAACTCTTTTCTTTGCACCAATTGTTTCAATAAACTAAATTTTAGTTTTAGATGATATAGGTCTCTTTTCGGCTACCCACTTTTCCTGTTGTGCTGCAGGCTGTTGAATACCCTTATTTTCCTGGACAAGAACCCACTTTGCCTGGACATCTGGATTTCCTGCTACAGGTAATTAAATATATGAAACTAACTAACTGCTCTTTTATTACCCTCTATGCTTTTGCTTTTGCTTACTGGTATTCTTTCTTTTGCCCTGCAGTGTATGGAAGAAGCAAGTGTAGATGGTGCACTCATTGTCCAGCCCATCAATCACAAGTTTGATCACTCATTGGTTACAAGGTT